>JAOEHY010039941.1:45516-57151 GCA_025447955.1 Psilopsiagon aurifrons | reverse complement strand
GAATGGGTTGGCCAGGGAAGTTGTGAATGCTCCATCGCTGGCGGTGTTCAGGGCTGGGTTGGACAGAGCCTTGTGTGACATGGTTTAGTGGGTGCAGTCCCTGCCCATGGCAGGGGGGTTAGAATTAGATGATCTTAAGGTCCTTTCCAACCTGAACTATTCTATGATTCTATGATTCTATGTCATGTGAGATGGTGACAAACTCTGTGCTTCCAAGTAGATGGCATTAGCTGCTCTACCCCTGTCCATCAGTTCCATAGCCCCATCACAGAGGCCCACCAGATCGGTCAGTCAGGATTTCCCCTTAGTGAAGCCATGCTGGCTGTCACCAAGCACCTATGTACATGTGTTTATGCATTTTCAGTATTAAAATTGAAGAATTGGTCAAAAGTGAGAAAATTACATAATTTAAGTTGTCTCATCTGTTGCCACAGTGTTCATTTGCATTACAGGATTTGCGTGATCATCAGAAAGATTTCCAGGGTCCAGTAGTGTTGTTTATTAACAAACACTGCTAGCTTTAGATTCCATTTAGGAAAAAAAGCTGGCCCTTTTGAAATAAAAGCAGCGAGAGAAAGAGAAAGAAAAGGAAGAGATTTCCAGTGGGTGAATGATCTCATGTCTCCTGCGGGATGTAGAAAGCAATATGGAAAGTGTCAAGAAAGTGCATGGGTAGCATGGTACTGCCTGTAATAAATAGGACATAACAAGAAAGGTACATAACGCAGAAGAAGGAGGAGGGCTGTTAGTAGACACATGACATCCAGCCATCATCTACTTCTGCTAGACAGCTTCATTCTCCTGTGTCAGCTTGTTGCTTAACAACTAAACTGGTGGCCAATTTGTAGTGTGTCTGCCTATGTGGGTTTATCACTCTCCAATTTAGCTTTTGATAAGAAATTCTTATCTGGGCTGTGGAAGTCATTTTGGCAAAAACAACATTTAGATGAACATGTTTCCATAAAATGTTGCAGTTTAAAGAAACTGGTATTTTCTGGTAAAAGAAAAGAAACAAAAAAAGAGAAAAAAGAAATATTTTGTCAAAAGATAGTCCTGTGCAGTTCCTTTTTTTTCCCCTTAGACAGCCCACAGCCTTGCTCAACATATAGATAGAACAGAGCTTGCAGAGTAATCAGCTATTCACTATTTCACTTTATCTTCATTCTGCAGTATGCTGTCCAAAGTTTTGTTTATTTTCCACTATTCAAACTTTACTCTAAAGCCAGACTCATTAATTTCTTCATGTGTTTTTTATATAGTTCATGGAAGTGCTTGACAAACAGAAATTTATTTTTCCTGCACTGTGCTGACAGAGAGTTGAGACAGGGATTAAGGTTAAAAGTGCCATTCATGTTAAGTGCTTGATCTGGTATCCTGAAAACTAAATGTCATAGGCTACTTATTATTATGCATGGCTTTCTGTATTTGCAGCTCCCTCCCTCTATATTGCAGGTGGTGGGGTCAGTCGTCAGGACTTACCAGCTCTGACCTCTCTTTGGACACCCGGAAAATAAGGAGCATAATTAAGGACCATCCATGGAAAACACTTAGCCAGGACAAGAGACATGGTGACAGTCACCAGAATAGCTGGCTGGTTACCCCAGGTGACCATCTTCCATCCGGCTCTTTTCCCACACAATACTGATTCTTCCACAGGGCACAGCCCATTTGCAGTAGTATGTGAAGCCTTGTTGTGATCCTCCCTGTCAGGGGACTTTCTCCTCTGAAGCAGTAAACTCTTTTTGCCTAGAAATTTCTGAAAACACAATTATTTTATATGTCTCCTTAATATACGGAAAGATTTTAAAACTGTACCAAAATAGCATAAGTTTAGTAAAGTTTTAAACCAATGGGAATAAAGTAGTAAGACAGGACATAGCAGGGAAAGATTTGTTCTGCCTATAACAAATTGAACTTGAGGGCAGTGGAATGTGGGACCGAAGGGGAAAGGACTGTCACCAAATTGTCATTGATTTGTTACTTCAAATCCTTTCAAGCACACCTATTAAGCAGCACTCCTATGCTACTGCTGTGATGTGCTTACAGAGTGGTTAATCATAATTACACAATGACATTTCTCTTGCTTCTCTCACCTTAGTGAGGCTCTGAGTGAAGAGAGCACACCCTTTGCTTGCCACAGAGAATCTGAAAAACATATCCTCATCTGCCGTTTGTATCTGGCACTGAGGTCAGCTAACTGAACTCCTCCCCAATCCAGTAATTGCGCTGTTCCACATCAAGCATTCATCTTTCAGATGCAGATGAATGGATGCATAAGTAGAAGACATTGGTGTCTCTCTAGCCAGTAATACTGCATATCTCCCTAAATTGTTTCTATGGTTTTGTTTTACCTGTGGGCCACACAACAGTTGTAAACATTGCAAGATATCAAACTTATCTTTTTTATAGGTAAGAATAACAGACGTCGAGATCCTCTTGACTGCATTTATAATTTAGAATAGTTTCTCCTTTTGAAACACGGATAACCTTTTCTGCTTCCTGTTAGCAATTTCTTGTTTTCTCCCCTTATGCTTTAAATGGAAACGCAAGTCTGCCATTTAATAAAACCCCAATAATGATCCTGCTTTAAAGGACAAGGGCTAATCACTTGCTGCTTAACATTCCAGACATGTGGCAGTGGAGAAGAATAAATCAGTTGAACAGCAAGATGCAGCACAACTAATTTTCATGTAAAAGGGGTGATTGCCTTTTTTTTTTTTTTTTTACCATTGTGGTTTTTTTTTTTTAAGCTGTTAAAGCCCAAACATTCTCGTCTATCAGTTTATGAATTATTAATAAAAAAGAGAGAAAAGAGGCTTTCTTTTTCTAAATATCATCTGCTAAGCCACCACAGACTGAAGTGCCTCACACTGATTCCTGATTTACATAGTCCCAGTTGGAAGTTAATGAAGACTGCTGAGCCACCTTTCAACATGCAGATAAACCTTCATGTATTTAAAAGCAGGGAATATGTGCTTGTTGCTGGCAAATTATTCATCTAAGATCTGAAGTTTCTGACACCGCCTGCGTCAGATAAACTGTCACCCAAATTGCAAACTAATTAGTGATTCAAACATTTTCGAGCTGATTGATGACAGAATAATTTACGCTTGTTTCTCAGTTTCCAGCTGGCATAGGCTGCTGACTGGAGCCCTAATTAACGCTAGTACATCAGTCATGTTCTGCCAAGGCAGCACATACAATTAAAAGGCAGTTTAAATGGAATATCACATTAAAAAGGCTGGTAGATGCAAATGTGAGGAAACAGCACTTTAGGATAAAATGACAACAGAGCCCCACAAACCAAAACAGAATGGAACAGGGTTTGGTATTCTTTATTTCATTTTTTTTTTTTTTAATGAAGAAGTAAGTTTTATTCCACATAGACTACTTAACAAAATAACACAAGTGTGGAGGCAAAACATGCACAGTAAATTCTTTGTTATTATTCTTGTAACAAGTTTTAACTAGATGCTTTTAATTTTGTTAGGAAATCGATGTACACTTGTATTTTGGATTCCAACTATTTAAAAATTAAATAGAGGGTGGCAGCAATAGCTGCGAAGTTATTTACAGTGGTGGTATAAGACAAAACACAAATATCGATATGTGTAGTTGTGAGGAGCTTTTAATGGAGCAGCTTTCAAAACTAGTTTTTAAATAGCAAAGATCTAATCCAAAACTCACTGAAGTCAAGGGATATGTAGGAGATTACTGCAAGTATCAACATAACCCTGATTCTTATTCTCAGGTGAAGCTAAATTTTGAAAACAGCACTACTACATGGTAAAGGATCAGTGTTTCTGGAGGCATTTTCCTTAAGAAATCATAAAATACTCAGGAAAGACCATTTATTATGTGGGTTTTATGAATTATCATTATTGCTATGGGTACAAATACAACCTGTGACATGATTCTGTATCAGGCATGTATTGCAGCCCACACCTACAGAAAGACAGTCCTCTGGAGCACTGCTGTCTGGAAGCTCTTTTATTTTATTAGGCCTATTTTATTATATCCATATTATAACCATGATATCTGTGTATCAGTTGCTCTCTAGCTACCAAGCAGTCAGGTAGGAGAAAATGTATTTTGTCATCTCAGTAATGAGAAATGAGGACAGTTGTAACCCATGTCCTTATTTACATCTGAACTACAAGAGTGTCGGCCATTTAAAATGATCGAGCTAAGGACAAAAACAGTCCTCCTTGATGCAACTTGCAAAAAGTGTTAAGCCTGCAGTGCCAGAGCCATCATGCAATGTATGCTGCATATATGATTACACAGGTTTATCTTTCTTTGTGGGGGAAAAAGTTTTCATGAATATAAACAGCCCTGGGGTGTGTATCTTGTCTGCTGAGGTGTTTTTGAGATTATCTATAGCACCTGACAGATGAGCCCTTGCATCTTACAACACTCAGCCACAGAACAAAGAGAAGTCACTGTAGTAAACGCAAGCAGACCTTGAGACAGGAGATGTGCGAAAGCACCCCAATTTGTTTCTAGGAGCACAACAGACTGAAAGCTCACATCACTCAGTGCAGTCACACTTTGCTGTCAAATGCCATATATTTTCACCTTTAAAATTTTTAGATAAGTTATAATTTACATTACTATAGTGGTGGTGAGGGGGAGAAGGTTCATTTATTGGCTTTGACAGCTGAACTATTTTAAGGAGCTTTACAAATCAGTGAATTGGAGATGAGGGGTAAAACTCAGACATAAATAAGCCCAAGTTTCCTGACTTTGTTAGACCTGGCTGAGATTTTGCTGAGAGGCATGTTGAAAGCCATGTGCTGCTGACCTTGCTGTAGCCATGGTGCAAGAGCTGCCAGAAAACCTTGGATTAGGTTTTAGATACAATGTCATGTAGTTTCTGCCAGCTTGACCGAGGTGTCCAGCACTGGACTCACCAGTAAGCACTGAGACACCCTGTATGTGCCCAAGGACAGTGAAATCCTGATGGGCATGGCAGGCACAATGCCCAGCAGCTGAGAGAAAGTATTTCAGGGGACAATCTACAAAAGGGAGTGCGGGGAGGGTCAGGCAACAGCCGAGCAATAGTTTTCAGGATTGCTATATAGGATTTAGGGATGTAAATTTTCACACTCACATTTCCACTCCAATGATCCCCTTCTTAAATGTAGTTTTCACTGCTTCACCTACAAGCTCAGCTTTCTCCTCAGCTGTCGAACATGTTTTAGGACAACAGGATTATGCTCTACCTTTTAAAAGAAATGTCTAAAGCATCAGTCTATAAGCAAAGCATCCAGTAAGACACAGAAACGTAGAAGGGTTTTATTATTAAAAACTCACATGGAGGAAACAGGAAAACTGAATAACATTCTGCGTTTCAATAAGAAATCATATTCTACATGGCAAAGGGCGGATATGGGCTTGTATCAAAAGGCCTTTCTTACAGATCTAAGAAGAAAGACTGATGAACGATAGTCAGCCATCCTGTGCACAGAACATTAGAGAGCAGTGTCAGAGCTTATGGATTAAATGAGTGTAGGAAAGAATCTTTCTGCACCTCCTTCCTTTTCTTGTTTCTGTGCTGTTGCTGATCACGGCAGTGGCTTGTAACGCCTCCCCAGAGAGAAGCAGTTCCATAAGAGGAGGAATTCTGAATTCCCTATGGAAACTCAAACTACTAGTGTGAATGTAAATACAGCAAGTGCTAGTCAGTTCGCGTTTATAGTATATTAACCAAGTGCAGTATCACCTCCCCAGTGGGGAACCCAGAAAAGCCTGAATGCTCAGACTCTTATGAGCTTTCTCTAAAACTCTCTGTCTAGTGCTGAACAAATGGAAATCTTTCCAATATGAAAAATGTCTTCTTCCTTTTAAAATATTTTTCCCTTAGATTTCCTAATGTGAAGGCTTGCTTTTTTTGACGAGAATAGAGCTTACACAATTAAGCATGTTTATAACATAATTTGTGTCTACAACCCAAGGGACAGGAAAGCATTCAGGAAAACAGGTTGGCAGGGTTATTTAAGGGGTTTGGGTTTTTAAGAGGGTTTTTAGTATTCTGTAGGTTTAGATTGAAATTTTCACCAATGCCAGCAGCAATTAAATAAGGGCAATACTGTGGGAACTGAAATATAGTGTTGCTCTGTCAAACCGTGCGCCTTGGAGAGCCAATTTCAGTTCATCGTTTTGCCACAGACTTATGTGACCTTTGGGAAGTTACTTAATCCAGTGGCACCTCATTAACCAATTTGTAGAGAGTACAATGACATTTTCTGTCTGTAACAACCTTAGCTGTTCGTTTGAACTTGCAAAGTACTACTTGTATGAACTGTTGCATTCAAGATGTGATTATCCATATATACTCTTCAGTGCTTAGCCTGAAAACTCTTCAGGATAGTCTCTGAATATATGAATACCTAGAGGCAGCGTTTTTTTTAATTTTTACCTACAGCTACAACACTGAAATAACAAAAATTTTCTGTTGTCAAAACCTAGACCATTGCAGTTTTTTTGTAAACACATGGTTTTTGAGCCTTGCTACAGCAGACTCAAGATTTCTGAAGATTGGTGAACATAAAGAATTTTACTTATTTCCTTCCTTTAAATGGCAGCTTCCTCAGATATATGAATCCTGTAGTAAGAAGCAAAACACATGTGGCTGTATGTCAATGTGCATTGACTAATGGGAACTCCCATAATCAACAAAATCTGAATCTTATCTGGCTCCTTACAGACTTAAAGGAGTGTCTTGGTTTCATTCTCTATCCTTTTAGTTTTCCGTTAGGCTTTATTTCTTATTCCTCTAAACTTCCAGAAGCAAAATGTTTGAAAAGATCTACAAAATTCAGCCTCCCTTCTGTGGGATTTCCCTCCCCAGTTATGTCAGAAGACATCACATCCCAGTGGTGTTTGATTTTACACCGGGAGCATCTCAACAAGAAGGTGACTTTTTGCTGCAAGTGGCAGAGACACTGAAGTGAAAGTTAGCCTTGAGGAACACTTCATGAGTAAAGCAAGAGGAAGATGAGAGGAGAAGGAAAAACAAATAAAGGTCTATGGGAAGCTGTGATGTTGAAAACAGTCTTATAAGTATACCACTTACAAGTGCACCAAGGACAAATTAAAGAAAGTGCTGAGTGGTGTTGGAATGCGGTACTGAGAATAGCAGATAGTAGTAGCAAGACAGTCAGGAGCACAGAGAGAGAAGTATTGATTCTGAATTGGAAACAAGCTTTTGGTCTGAATCGGCTTTGGGATTGCTCTTTGCCTGTCTTGGCCTCTCTTTTTACCTTTAGGTTTTGCAGTTCATGCTTCACTGGTATATTTCAGGATTATATTTTAATATGTGAATCACAGGTGAAAAACAAATACTCTGTGAATCTGGGGAGTTCATTAAAGCAGTTGCTGTTGATGAATTATTTCCTTCTGTGTCACTTATCCTGTCTGAAGGCACAAAATTTTATTGCATCTCACCAGCATTTAGTACCAAGACAGAACACGCTGTGCCTAGACCTTGCAAGAGAGAATCGAAGTACTAGCAGCAACAAGCATTAGCAATCACAATAGAAGTAACAAGTAGCCTAGAGGCTTAATATAGATAATAGGAAGCTCAAAGAACAACAGACACCCTTCATTTGCAGGAGCAGGGCAGTTTCTAACACTCTTCAGACTAACAGGATGATTCTATCTATTTGTTTTAACAGAAATATATTTGTTTTATGAAGGTATAGTTGAAAAAGAATTAGGCTTGTTGTCCACTTGGGAATAATTCACAGTATATTTATATAGCATAAAACCAGACATGGCAAAAACTAAAAAGAAAAGAAAATAAAAAGGAAAGAAAACATTCAAGAATGGGGAACAGCTGTCTGGAAGTGCAATGGTTTGGGCTCACGCGTGAAATAGCAGGAGGGAGCTTCTGCTTCCTGAGATACTTCCTCTGATCATTTGACTATCAACATTTTCCTTTTAATCCTTTGCTCCTGAAATTCTATAAATAGCTGTTTTGCCTTCAAAGGGTTTGAAAATGCTATCAACTACCCACCTTCTAAAGTTGTTCAAGTGTTTCCTCCCCATCAGTATCTTCTGTCCCTTGAAATTGTAGTCAGGGCAGGAAATGGGGCCCTCTCCTGCTCCGAGACCTGCTAGTTGTTGCAAAGTGATACTCTCTTTCCTTTTTTCAAACCACAGAGCTGCATATTTTATGCGCCACACATATACCAAAGCTTTATAAATAGCTTTTCAATAGCATAATACATTTTGAAAGTTGTAATATTAACTCAATGTGTTCTCAATGAACAAATTTAGTGGAATTAAACTTCCATCTTTCCTCCCCTCCCTCAGCTCTTTCATTTCTATCACTGAAGACTTCCAGATGAGTTACCTTGCCAAGCTTTCAGCAAGGGAGACGCTAAAAAACAAGAGGGCTGTGAAACACTGCATGCATTGTAACCAGAAATAATTAATCTCGAAAGTACATGAGAGTTTTCCATTTTCCCAGTCTAATGGAAAACTTACTGGCAGAAGAGAGCCATTGTACATGATTACATACTTACATGCACAAGTGATTTTATGACACACACACATGCATACACATGCGTGTGTGCTGCAAGTATGTATGCATATGTACCAGCATATGGCCAGAAAGTCACCTGCTATAAATAACTGACTTCAGTGGAATTGCACTGGTTTACATTATCTGCAAATCTGGTCTCATGCATGTGTCTGTATATGTACTTACATTTCAAAGTGAGAAGCATTCTATATTCCAAAAGTGTTTTAGATACGTTGGGTGAAATCCCAGTCCAGAATAGCAGGAATTTTGCTGTAGACTTAATACAGCAATTTAATATCTCTCCTTTTTCTGTAAATCCCTTAAACTAGGAATGTATTTACACTATTGTAACACTTGGTGAAAAAAATTATGGAAATGGAGGTTAAAATTGATACTCTGTGCTTAAAAATAGTCATGTTGTCTAGACAAAGTTTTACGAACTGAGAACTGAATTGTGTTTTGTGATTTATCAAGTGGACAAAAGGAGAGGTAAAACTGTTGTTTTTTTACATGGCTTTTGAACATGGCTAGATTACCAGTATTTTACAATAGTAGAGTATTCACTTTGATAAGAAGGGTGTCCTGGGTTCAGCAGTAGCAGTCATTTTTCTCCTTCTTAGTAGCTGGTGCAGTGCTGTGGTTTTGACTTTCAGTCTGGGAACAGAAACTGAAACACTGATAATACCAATGTTTTTAGTTGCTGCTCAGTAGTGTTTACTCTGACCAAGGACTTTGTGAGTCTCATAATCTGCCAGGGAGGAAGGGATGCCAGGAAGAAGCAGAAACAGGACAGCTGACCCAGACTAACCAAAGAGGTATTCCACACCACAGCATGTCATGGCCACTATATAAACTGGAAGCTGTTACACAGAAGGGTTAGGTCATTGCTCGGTCGGGCTAGGTATCTGTCAGAGGGTGGTGAGCGGTTGTATTTGCTTCCTTTGTTATTTCATTATTATTATTGGTGGTAGCAGTACTGGTTTGTGTTATACTTTAGTTACTGGACTGTTCTTATTTCAGCCTGTGGGAGTTACATTCTTTCAATTCTCCTCCCCATCACTCTGGCAGTGGAGGGAGTAAGAAGGGGGAGTGAGCTAACAGCTGTGTTGCTTGGATTGCTGGCTGGGCTTAAACCGTGACAAGGGGTTGTTTTAATTTGTTCCTAATGGCCAGTTCATTTCCTCTTCTTGAAACAAGAATGAATAACCATTTCACCAATGGAAGATTCTTACTCAGCCTAGGGGAATGGCAAAAAAAAAAAAAAAAAAAAAAATAAAAGAAGGCAAAACATATTTGTTTGTTTGTTTCTCTGTTTCTTTGTTTTAAATTCTAAGCACAAACAGTACTTGTCAATTCAACAAAATATTATACTCAGGTATCAGTCATCATTTCACAGAACCAATTAGAGCTGTAGGAATCTGGGCAAGTGTTATAAAAAATTTCTACAAATGTGAAGATAGTAGAAAAACCCTGTACCTCTGTTGTTTCCCTTTTTATTTTCTGTTCAGAAACAACATGTAGGAATGTTAGCTGATGGCAAAGATGGAGAAAAACAGTGAATTAAACGAAAACTGAACAATGTCTGTGAAAAAGAATTCTGAATGTGTTTGAACTATAAGTCTGATTTTAAGGCTGCAGTTCAATTCATCCTCATTTTTCTCCTCTTTCCCCCATCCCTGTTCTGCTGCTCCCTTGTTGTTGCTCTTATGCTAATCCCCACTTGTGCTGGTAAAGTATATGCAAAGTAACAAGGTTGCAAGTCTGATCCCACTGAAAACATAACTAAATAGAGCGTGATGAGAGGCATTTGTAGCTGATCCCTTTCTCAATGCGGTTTGCTACTAGTCTGTGCAGTTAGTTGTGCCAGTACAATACAGAAGTAGGGCGCACACTGAAGAAATGTTCAGGAGAAGGTACAAGATTGGACTGCTGCTTAGAGTTAATAGTGGTTTAAAGGAATGTCAAGTAATGACTACAGAGCTGCTCTCATTCTCTTAGCAAAAATATATGTCACTGGCATTCAGCATAACTATTCTCACAACTGACTAGCTGATTATAGCTGAAAATTTAAATACCTTTTACAGAAATCTTGTTGATCAGTCTGTAGCAGTAATTCCAAAACTGTGATCCATACATCTCAGGAAGATCCAGAGAAATCACTCATGATTTGTAGATAGAAAATATTACGTTTTCTCCTATAACACATTAAGTTAAAACAGTGCTGTTACCCAAAGATGATAAAAATCTTATCAGGAGTGCTGGGAACCTGCCCTCTGTGCATTAAAGCATCTAGGGCTCATAGTGTACTAATCTGGCAGATTTAGGAGAAAGACCTCAAGACATTGATGCTGTCTGCCCTGTCACACTGCCGTACGTTTTTGCTGTTGTGTACAGGTGAGAGAGTACAGTATGTGCTTCAAAGGGACCACAATCTTGAGCTTGTACTTACTATGATCAGCAAGTACACATATCTGTTATTTCAATGATAATGTCCACAGTGGGTCTTCACTGGATCAACAGGTTAGGCTGATGGTATAATCTTGAGTGTGACAATGTTATCTGTTCAATCCTTGGGCAGTAAGAAGAGAACTGCAGAATGAAAAAGAGATGCTTTCACTTACAGTCAATCAAAAAAAAAAAAAAAATGTGATCCACAGAAATAGCAAAGGTAGAAATATGTGATATTCTTACTTCCACTTACATGCAATTATTTGTATGAATAGTCCCATTGCAATAAAAGTTACTGCTTGGGTGGTTAACTGCTCATCAAGGAACAGACACAATTCAAACAGTTTCAAACTACAGGTGCTTTAAAGAAAAATCAGGATTTGCTCCAAAAAGCTCTTCAAAGAGAAAGAATGTTTAGCCAAATATGCTAGGCATTTTTCACCCTATATTCTAAGCTAAAAAAAAAAACAAAGTAATTTTGAGTTTTGTGTTCTTGGTTTGGTTTTATTGGTTTTGGTTTGTTTGTTTATTTGTTTGTTTTTCCCAAGGGCAGTCAATATTATTATCTGCTATGCATGGGAGTTATTGACTTCAAATTTACATTGTTAATTTAATTTTGCAAAAATTCCTTTCTTTTCTCCTCCATTACCTAAGTCT
>JAOEHY010039941.1:0-45506 GCA_025447955.1 Psilopsiagon aurifrons | reverse complement strand
CAATTTTTTTATTTTTTTTTTTTTTTTTTTTTTTTTTTATATTATTTTTTTGGAAAGCAGAACTAAGTGTTTAATTCTTCTAATTGTGTAGACAGGTTGCAGTCAAAAAAAAAAGATGCAAGAGATGTTTCAAAAAGAGACAATTCATTCTTAATCCTCAGTCCATCTATCCCTTTCCAGAAAACTGGGAAGCAATTTTCCTGGAAAACACAGTTTTTGAAAGAGCTGCAATGTGATTGTCATAGATTTTAGGTTAGAGTCACAATATCAACTCTGCCCACACTGCCCCAAGAAGTGCCATGTAGCAGGTTACATCAGTAGCAAAAAAAAAAATCAGAGCAAGCCTGTAGAAGCTGATGTTCCTCCTTTCCTAATTAAAATTCCACAGGCAATTATTTGAAATAGGGAGATGAAGAGGTGTGATACATATTCTCCCTATTTTGCTCTGCTCTGTTACTTAAAGCCAAATCTGTTTTGAAAAACAATTTACTAATTTTGATTTTAAAATGTTCCCAAAAATATATTTTCCTGCCAAGATATTTGGCTGAGACAATATAGTAACTACTATTGCCTGTTTAAGTCCTGTACTAAGTGGATAGTGCTTCAAAGATGCTTTGGAGGAACAAGTTTTTAAATCTAGAATTCTAGTATAACCTGTCCACAGGCATTTCCTTCTTTAACATTGTCATAGGCTCTGAAGCTTATAAGTTTTTCTTTTCATCCAAAACTCATACCCATGTGCCAGGGGAGGTTTAGACTGGATATTAGGAAAAAAATCTTCACAGAGAGGGTGGTCAGGCATTGGAATAGGCTGCCCAGAGAAGTATTGGAATCACCATCCTTGGAAGTATTCAAAAACTGTGTAGACGAGGCTCTCAGTGACCTGGTTTAGTGGTGGACATGGCAGTCATGGGCTATTGGTTTGATTTGATCTAAAGGTCTTTTTTGCAACCTGGTTAATTCTGTGAATCTATGATTCTGGAAAGAGAAAGGTCCCCACCAGAGCCTCAGCTAATAGTTGTATCAGTAAGCCCCCCACACTAATAAGCCTACACAATACTTTTCTTCTGTATGTCATTCTGTTCTTCTGTTGATATCCACCCTCATTTCCACTCTTAAATATGCCTTCCTGTTTGTCTCATTATTTTGGTAAGCAGGGCTAATTATTTTCAGTCCCTTTTAGTATGAGCAATTTTCTTTAGGCTGATGTCTTGGTTCTCTTTAGCCATCTCTGAAGTCCTTCTCTTTGGCAGACCGTTCTGGAGGTGGGATGACCCACATTAGTTACTGCACCCCAAAAGTCCATGTCCTGCCACTGTGGTATTTTCTACATCATTCCCCACTCCATTCTTCCCTTGCCAGAAAAGGTTAGTGACACCTGCCTGAACAAGGATGGAGAACTCACGGTAAGACAGAAAATTGAACCAAATCCACAGCCTATGTGCAAGATATGAACAGAGCACACTGACTCCTAGCTGTGAGCAGTAGAAACTGTTTTAGACCTGCCAAATGCATGTGCAGGACCAAAAAACATACATGGACAGAAAAATGTCATCTACAAATGTATCAGTCGAACTGAAGTGCTGTTTGGACATGCTGCACCTAAGCCAAAGCTGTGGCACAAAAGACCATGTCTTCTCTATCTGCTGTGAAATTTCCATGATGTGACAGCTGATAGGACCCAGTCAAGGAAATAGGAATTTGATGAGTACAGATTCTCTTAAAAAAACCAAACAACAAGATAAGCAAACACAAACAACAACAACAAAAAAACCCCAACAAAAACAAACAAGCAAGCAGCAAAAAATAAAAAAGGGGGTGGGGTGGGGTGGGGAGAAGAGGAGAAGAGAGAAAGAAGAGAGAAAAAAACTTCAACCTGTAAAGTATGAATAGCCTGAAATCACATTATACCTGAGGCTTTCCAAAGTGAGAGCTGCCAACATTATTGTCACTGACAGCGCCTGATTGAGGAAGAGAATTTTTGGCAGAGAACAAGATGCTGCCTTCTATTTCCACTGCTTGGAGCAGTGGTGTCAATATTTCAAGAGCCAGTGTCCATCAAAGAAAAAAAATCTGTTGTAAAATAAAAGCATTGATCCAGGAGCTGTAAAGGTAGGAGCAAACAATGCAGCTATCAATAAAAGATTCTGACCTGAAAGGTATATTTAACCTCGAGGTAAATGATATTGTTTTTCCATTGTATGAGGATGATATTTGAATGTTTAGCTTTTCCAGGAAGGGTGTGAGCTTCGTTTCATGTTTACATAGTGCTTTACCCAATATGAGCACTTCAAAACCACATAAGTAATGTTGTATCTCATGTACAGAGCAGATGCATCTTACGGAGATCTCTTTATGTGCTACAGACATCTCACTCTCTCTTGAACTACCTTCTTAAAACATTTCTCAACAGACACTATTCTTTTTCTAGTGCTGTTGTCAGTAGCCTTTACTTCACTCTTCCAGGATGTTGGGATTTCCAAAGCTGCAGATACCCACTTTTCATCTTGCTGAACTTCACTGAAACCCAGAATGCAGGAGCCACATTTGCAAGCAGCCATAGCTACTTCAGGAGCAGCCAGGATCACTCCTGCAGACAAGTCTTTCACCACGTCAGGCTGTGGAGGCAAGAGAAAAGTGTGTAATGTGGTCAGAAAAGTTTCCATTCTGCTGTGGTATGCGTGGATGCCAGTTTTTTGTTGAACAGAAGGCAGCATGAAACTCAGATGCAGCTTAGCCTGAGTGAAGGCAGTGGCAACGTGGAGAGTTCCAGTTATTATGCCACAGGGATTTCATTGGGAAGCAGCTTGTCCTGCTCACCATGAGGCACTGAGGCATGAGCAGTGAACATCAGACTAGTACTTCAGCCTCTGACACTGGAGGTTTGGCAGGATTTTCTGAGCTAGCATGGCCAGCTGATACACCGACATTAACCTGGCTGCTGGCCCAGCTCTAAGGCGTTGCTGAATTTATCCAAGATGTAAGTTGCCAAGCTGGGCAAAAAGATGCAAGCTTCAAATATCTCATGGAGTCACAGGGACGTCATGAAGCTTGTCTTGCCTCTGGAAGAGTGAGAGAGGGGAGGGACATGGAGGAAAGGAACAGTTTTAGTCAAGAGGATTGACCAAAACAGGGGCAGAAGAAGAAATATATGAAAGTGGGCAGAACAGGGAAGATGCTAAGTAAAAGGGAAAAATAATGAAAAGCATGAGCAAGGTAAAAACACTAGTAATAAGACAGTATCAGGGTCAGAAATGAAAGAGATTTAAGTGAAAAATTACAGATTTTAGAGAGTAATGTATATGCATATGCTTACCATGTGAAATCTTGACATCATACTGAAAGGATATTGGACACCTAAAAGTTGCACCAAAAGTAAGAGAAATGAAGGAAAAACGTTATGAGAAGTCAGAAGTATTTTCTTCATAAACCCTATATCCATCTAGATATCATACTTCTTAAAAAGGTAGCTTCTGAGCTTTGTAACTAATTATAATTGCAAACATTTTGATTATACTTCACAATATATAAAAACTTAGTTCATAGATGCATGTTTATCATTATTATCATTATTAAAGATACTACCTATTAGTCAGATTCATAGCATACTTGCACAGTGGTGTAACACAGGTATGTCAGCCTGAATTGAAGCATTTTTACTCACTAGACACCAGTATCAGGCCTCTTCTATTAGAAGTTAACACTGTTATCTTCACTGTGAGAATGTCTGTGGGCTAACCGGTACTTCTCTGCTTTTTCACAAGGGAGAGAAGCATGGCACATGTGGCCACAGTCTGAAGAACCACAAAGCAAACCAGCATGAGAGTACATCACCCAGCCACACCTATGCTCTGCTTCATACAAGTAGTGCTTCAAGTTTCTTTTGCTTGTAATACTGTTGATAATCCAGCACATATAGATCACAGCAGACATGCACCTACACCAATCTGATGTTCTCCAATGTACCAGGGAGATTGAGGTTTGAACATCAAAGCCAAAGCATTGTTCTTGGCATGATATAATTACTAAAACTACTGTATAACTCAATAATTTTCTTAAAATACAGTTGGAAAGTTACACTACGTATCTCTGAAGCCAGAGATAAGTAGTGTCGCTGTGCACTAGGAGTCATAGTGCAAAAGGTAACCTGGGAATGGCCCTATTATAAAAAATAAAATTATTTCAGTTCTTCATTCAAATATCTGATTGTTCACTGGCATACGTTCATTTAAAGGTTAAATCAGAGGTGGGAAGGGGGAGAAGTTAATCTCATATTGGGAAAAGCTGCCAAAATGGAGCTATTGAAGCAAATGCCAGGCCAGGCAGTGGGCCAGTTCACTTATCCTTACTAGCCACCTGCAAGCTGTATTATCAAAGCCCGTGAAGTTTATTATTTCAGTTTATTATCCCTTCATTATGATATAGAAAAAAGGCATTGATGTAAACCAATTTTGACACCAAGTTTCTCCCTGACACTCGGCAATGTAATCCGCTCATGTTTGCATGAGAACTGGTTATGGGACAATTTTTTTTCTCTATCAGTGACAAACCAGATGCTCATGCATATATGTAACTTCTCATTGTCATCATGGGGAGCAACAAATTTTTTTTTTGCATGAGAAATAGACAAAGTAAAAGAAGGATGCATCTCATCAGATAACCTGCTAAAGAATCACAACCTAAGAGGGCAAAGTACCACAACTGACTTCAGTGGAATTGCACCAAAGAGCTCACTTGCATGCTGGCTTCAGCACAGGACAATGCCAGGCAGATGGCATTATCAATATCCTTCAAATTTTGAAACACAACTTAAGATAGCAGTCCTTGACTACTGCTTTTCCCAAGACAGAACTGCATGTTTTGAATCACATCATATGGCATTGGGTGGACATTTCCGATAGTCAGAGGTCCACTGAAAAATAAGATCTTGAGGAGTTTATCAGACTAAAATACTCCAGTGCCACAAAACTTGTGAATCTTTGCATTTTGATTGTTCTTATTTTAAATTCAGGGTTTTTCTTTATAGCCAAGGGATCAGACAACCCATATTTTATAGGATTTTTTTTTTAATCACATGGGCTGTTATCATCTGTAGCACTGATTTAGTACTGCTATAGCTGTAACAATCTGAGAATATTATTAGCACAAGTTCTGTAAAGAAAGATTGTATCTGTTTTGTATCCAACTGACATGCTTGTAAAAAAAACCCCAAAAAATAAAAAACAGACCAGCTGCAGATCTGTGTTCCAAAAGGGCTCATCTGTTATTTCTGACTACATCAGGCAGTCTAGTGAAAGACAAAAGTTCTATCAACTTTGCCTACTGTCACTTGTAATTTAAACACTGGGAGTCTAAATTTCTTTCCTCTGGCAAACAGAAATAAGTCAGAAAAAGAAAGATAAAAATACTCAGATTCATGTGTACTGATTTCCCTGAAATGGGCATGAGTGTCTTCCTCTTTCTCTTACTTGTGGGGCTATATAGGATCCAGTCCTTAGATGCCTTTTCTATACAAAATAAAGATTGTCTCAATACTAGTATGAAGGACAATGCTCTAGAGAATACCTAAGACAGCTGGTCCAAACTCTGACCTCCTAGTGAAAATATAGGCAGTGGAGGAGAGCCAAAAGCGGCACAGCATTAATGTTCTTTTCCTTTTTTTTTTTTTTTTTTTTGGTGCCACTCTTCATTATTTGATGTTACCTTCAGATATGATAGACGTAGCTGGGAAAAAAAAAAAGATAACGAGTGAGAAGGTTGTTGCCCAGGAGTGTGACTAAGTCAGAAAGTCCCCTATTAGTACCTTCTCCAGTTTGAAGAACACTGTTAGCACCTGCATGGTAATATTGAGGACTCAGCCTTATGAAGACCTTTCCGCAACTGTGTGAAAATAACGGTAACAGAGAGAAAGCAAGGAACTTCGCTTCACCTGGGGGTAACGCACCCAGGATCTGCTGCTTAGAGGAACCTGTCTTCGCAAGGAGGATTTCACTTCAATGATTAATTTTGCTTAACCTAAGAGTTTAGTAACCTTTAGGTGCACAAAGTATTTGTTGAAGCTCAACAATTCTAACTGCATTTTCTTGCTCTTTGTCATGCTAATGTTTTGTAGCAAAAATTCAGACAAAGCTATTAAAACAAACAAACAAAAGGATCTTCATTGCCTCACCAGACTTTACCTATCTGCAAGACTCATGGTGATTTTTTTTTTTTTTTTTTGAAAATAGAATTGATTTTTGTGTTGTGAACAGCATGGCCCAAGTTAATCTCAGCTGTAAAAGGACACAGCTCCATCAGCCTTATCTGCCATTAAACCTGGCTGAATTTTCTGTCACATCTCATTTAGCAAAAATGCAGTTATACTTCAAATTTTACTGTTGTGGTTCTATTGAGAGAGATCTAAAGAAATAAGCCTTTTATATATATCTCTATATATTATCACAAAGGCCTCTTCTTGTTAATTGTATCAGCTCAGACACTAGTTAAAGCTAACTTTCACAGGGATGTGTGTATTTGTGGGTCAGGTTCATCAAACATTCATTGTTCATTATAGTGACAGCTGGTTGCTGGCATACATACTCTTCCTGTGTTTGGCTTTCTAATAGAACCCGTCAAGTACTGGTTGTCTGTAACTGAATTTGTCACCCTCTCAGCAAGGTTAGATCTTTTCTTACTGCCAAATAAAACAAAGAACTATAGAAAATCTAATGCTATTTTTAACCTCAGCTAGTAATGTAAAGCATTGTTTTTATCAAAAACACAAACACAAATACCCACAGTTCATTTTGTTTATTAATTGTAACTGATTTTGAGGCCAGAAAATCATGCCTATGGTTGCAATTTCTGATCCCTTCCCTAGAGATAAAGCAACCACTTGCCACAACAGGTGTTACATACTCAGGTATGGTAGCACTGTCAGGGCAAGATTAAATGTTTCTGGCTTGTCAAGCATACCCATACAGAGGGACAAGTCAGCATATGCTGATATAATGAGGAGCAGCCATTCAGCATAGGTAGGGTCTGTCTTTGCAAAGATTTGCAGGCTCTACCTGCTTTTCAGTCCCCAGGCCTCAGTAAATTATGCACTTCCTAAACTAGCTCACATTTCACTGAGCTAAAAACTGAAGTATTAGTGACTCAGGAACAGACAGATCAAAATTTGGAGGAGGACAGGTACTTGTGGAAACAGTAAGAAACCTTTGCAGACCAAGAAAGCAAGAAAAAAGTGACCTGTTTTGGAGAAGATGCTGCCTTGACAGAGACCACAGCTGTGCAATACAGCTCAGAAGTGATGAGGAGGATGACACCAACACAAGTAAACTTGCTAACTGAATGTGCTTTTCCAAACACAATGTAAAATCAGTTTGATCTAATGATTTAACCCTACATGTAGTACAGAAATAGCAGTAGTTGTAACAGTGGCCAAAAGTACTGAAAAACCCCACATATAGCAAAATCGAAAGATCAAATTTAAAATACACATGCACATTTCAATTATTTTCTCAAGAAATTTAGCAAGTGCTGAGATTCTACTGAATCCAGAGAAAAGTGCATACACAGGCTGCCTATATGTTTTTGCAAATTCCACATATTGCTTTATCAGACTTTATGTTACTTTATCAAGAAAACCCTGTGATATTTCAGTACACCAAATAGACTTAAACTTCTCTTTTTTCACTATTAGGTTTCACCCTGCAACTACAAACTAACAAAAGCAAAACAAAAGATAGATTAAGCTGAGCACCAAGAAAAGAAGCATACTGCAGTTGAGGTAAGTTTAGATTAGGATTCTTTTGAGGATAACATTAGAAAAATGTTACTTAATGTGCACTTAAATCCATGCTTAGAAAAAATCCCAAACACTTATTTTAATCAGTTTAAAAAGAAGTAGAAACTATGTAGTAATTTCTATAGGAGATCAATAATCCATTTTCAGTAGAAAACCTACATTTCTTCCTCACTCATGTCCTTTGAAAAAGAAAAGAACCACACAGCCAGAGAGAAATGTTTATACATGTATAATTTGTGCAATGTCTGCAGAGAAAGCCTTCACTTCAGTATCCTAGTTCGGCTGACTAAAGAGCAGGACTAAAGAATTTCTCATAAGCTCAAAACTAGTCAGAGGCTTAAGTACCTTGTTAAATCGAGACATCTGTTCTCCTTAACATGACTACAAAGAGAAATTTACCCTTTGTTTTGTGAAATGACCCTGGCACAAGAGGAAAAGCTATTGCCTCTAGAAGTTCCATAATTTCACTCTGTATTCAGACACTTACACAATTTCCTTGAAGAGTTGTTCAGTTTTCATTCTTGATCTTGAACAGCTACAGGTCACATTCTGCTTTCAATTACTCCATCACCATTGTCTTCTTGAACTACTTGAACAACTATTCTCCTAAGCATTACTTTAAAACTTCAGGATAGGCTAGTGAAAAACAAGAAAAGAAAGGCATACTAAACTTTGAAATCTTCACAAAGTACAAGTATCATTCGTCAGTCTTGTTCAGAATTGAGTTTCCAAACCTAAATGTAATGCTCCCACTAAATACCTGAAAAATTCCAATTACTGCCTCAGGTTTGAATAGCAGCTCTGTTGTGACTGTTGAAAGGACCTCTGTTGCATTCCATGAAGTAAGGATGACTTTCAAGGTACTGATATATGTGCCATAAAACCACTCTCCTGTCTACTGTTCTTTATGCATGGAAATAGACAATTTCATATTTGATCTCCTCAAGAGCAAGTCTCGTTTCTGCAGAGAAAGAAAAGGATTTCACTTCCTGTAAGAGAGACTTGAAAGAACAGGTGGGTTTTACAAGGTCTGAACCACTTTTTATTTTTGAGCATTCCCTGCTCCAGCTAGAGTTAGATTATGATAAGAACTGACTGTGCTACCAAAGCATTTTCATGACCTACAAATTACCCCAGGTTTAAGAGCTGGTGTATCCTACACTGCAAGAGATTCTGAGGGGAAGTGTGCCTACAAGAGACATCCAGGCATTTTTATAAACTCTTTAGGCTTCTGGTGTCTTGTGGTATCATATGTGAACAATCAAATCAGTTCTGATTTGAACGCTGTCACTTGGATTAGGGTTTATCTATCGCATGGTAGCACTGAGTTAGCAGGCCGCGGAGATGAATAGAAGTACTGATTGCTGAACTGACAGTCTTGAAGATGAGTAGCATTATTTTATCACATCCTTCTTTGCAGCATGTGCCAGTGGGTTTTAGCTGTCACATTTTTTAAAATTATCAAGACTTGGAGTAAGTAACAGAGCTGCTTCCTTAATGCATAAAAGTCCCCTTCTCTCCTTCTGATCCTACCAAAGCTGCTGGCTTTTATTTTGTGAAACTGTGTACTTGTAGGTTAATTTGAATAAAGAAAAGACTGTTCTGCAAACCAAACATGGCTACTAATTTAGTGGCTGTTAAGTGTCTTGCTTTCCAGTGCATCTCTTGTTATAATACCCAGCAGAAACATCTTAACTCATTTGTGAAGGTAAAAGCCTTATGTGTTTTTAAGCCACTGTCCTCATAACACCTATTAGGGCTCATTAACTAGGGATTCATTCAGAATGCAGTGTGTTTTCTCGCATACTCTCCTGTAGCTTGCCCATATGCATATGCCATGTGCAGTTGTCATTTCTCAATCAGCTTTCCCTGATGCACCTACCTACCATCTGCCCGCAAGCTCCAGGCTCTGAAGGCTACCTTTGGCAGTGTTATGAAAAGCTACAAAAGAAAGCTGAGAGCATCAACTGAATGACCACAACCCTGCTGTGGTTCCTTTAGAGCCTGGGCCTGATCAAGACAAAGAGAGGACAAGGCCACCAGCAGTAGTAAGCAATTAGACTCTATGATGACAGGGCTTGTCCCATCCTGTGAATCCATCTACTTCCCATGGTGGACTCTTACCCCTATTATTGCACATGAAACAATCCTGGGTCCCCATAGTCTGTGAGACCTGCATGGTGTCACACAGAGTCTGCAGCAGCGTGGTGCTAAAGCTCTGTGCAGTGGCAGGGGAACAGGCACGTTCCTGAGACCTCCGGCTGGATGCACGCCCCACCTCCTCTGCTCTCCAGGCACAGTGTAGTGAAACATGGAGACGAAGCACTGGAAACCCCTCACAGGCCTCAACGCAGTGCTCTGCCCTGCCTAATTAGTCAGACTGATGGCCTATTAAATCTGCAAATGTTAGCCTGCACAGAAAGGACCTGTTAAATGAATCAAGCAGTATTCTGTTACCATCAGTGTGCTGCCACTTGTCATTATCCAGCTTAATGCAACCCAACCCAATCCTGTCTGTGTGCACACTGAGGCTGAAACATCTAAATGCCCACTTCTAATTAAAGATCCATCACAAATAACAAAGTTGCATTCTTTTACAAAATAACAGATCTAGGTTTACCAAAAAGTTTGTGAATATACCGTTCCTTTACATACTGCTCTGCGACACTGAAAATTACACCTTCCAGACATGTGAATTGTAGATGCCCCAAGAAAGCAAAAGCAAAAACCCCAATCATTGGAAATCAAGATGCTCAGCCACTGAAGGATCAGACCCTGGGAGAGATTTCTCTCCACCACTTCATATGGGCAGTACCCAAATATTCAACACCCCAAAACATAAAAGCTGAGTGGCTAATTACTTCATTTATCATGAGTTCATTTTCAGTAGAAAGCAATTGAATTCTTATCCTCCCTAATAAAAGAAGTATTTTACCATCTCTCTCCCCCATCCTGAATTAGACTGCACAGATGCTTCTATGACAGAAGATCAAATGTCATATTTCTTCCCTAAAAGGGCACTGCATCTCAGGGTATCAGGATCTGCACAGACATTAAAATAAATTCTTTTAGCATTTGTGCTCAAAAAGTAGCATTTAAAAGATTCTGTCATTCTTGGAAGCTTCTTAGGCTTAGATCTTAGAATATGTGTAATGATTAATACAAAACACTCGAAAAGGAGTTTCCTCTGATGGGGAAAGTTAAAAAAAAATGCCACGAGGCCACTTACCTTTTAAGGACCGAATAAATGCCTAGACAAGGGATTTAACAAGCTTTCACGAAAAAGAAGTCTCCTCATAAAGTGGAAAGAATTTAGCTGATGTAAGAAAAGCAGTTTTTAGCTTCACCATCATAATTCTCCACTGAAGAGCTTTACAATTTAGAGTGGGACAAAAGGAAACACCATTTCTTTTGGGCTAATGTTGAATGAAAGTTTAAAATAGGAAACTTGGATACCCAGCAAGAGAGAGCTGAAAAATCTTAGTACAGTGAGACCCACTTTTATTTCAAGTCAGTACAGTGGATTACCGTCATCCATTTCATTTTGAATTAAAACAAGAATCAGTACTATTTAAATCTATTTCTTGTAGTCCTGGGTACATTTTAACATGAGGGGAGACTGAATTGCTAAGCAGATGGCAAACATCTGATAAACTATTATTCTTACAGACTGTGATTCAATGGAAATTACACATTTTTCCTTAAGAAAATGCTCTATGACATAATTTGATGATATAAAACACACAAAAAAATAAAAATTCACAGAGGTAGAAGAAAATAAGAACAAACATAAACTAGATCATAATTTGATATCATAGGAAAAGACTTAAATACTCTCCAAAGGTCTGTCCACAGCTGCCTGCAGATGTGCATAAGACTGGGAAAACCCTCTTACAGTGCTGCTGGAGAATGGTTCCATGCTGGGGAGGAGTTAATATCTAAGTAAGCAAAGCCAGTGAAGATCAAGATGGATAAAAAAGAGAGTCTGAAAATAATGCAGGAAAAGAGAGACAAGAAAGATGAGACCTCCACAGTCCTAAGTTTCCAAAGTTCTATAAATTAGCTCCCCTGTACAAGAAGCATGAGGGATCAGGGTGTTGAACAGAGGGATGTCCCCCTCCAGGATTCAAAGCACAAAGCCCATTGCTCTGGTTCTTTCTTCAAAGCCACATGACCTGGTGAAGGTTCAGTTTTCCACTTGGGTCTGAATTTGCATGGAGAAAGCCACAGGGGACAAAAATCAAGTGAGGAAAAGCTTGAAAGAGATGTCCCCTGTGTTCCTGGTCCTTAGGATCACCACTCTGATGCGGGTACATCTCTTTTAGATGGGACATATGGTGAAAGAGATAAGCTAAAACTGTGGGAAGAGGGAGGACAAAAGCTACTTAATCTGCCTGATTAATTCTTAGTGAAGAAAAGTGGCTTAGCAAGGAGCAGTATCATGGGAAGCTGGCTTCAAAGAAGACTATTTTAAACCCTAAGCATTTAAACTGAATTGCAGTGAATGTCTGCCAAGAAGATACCAAGACAGACGAGAGGGCTGCAAAAACAACTGTCAAGCGCAAGTGTCCAGCTGGAGGGGGAGAGGCCAGTCCCCTGGCTGGGACTTGAAGGGAGAGCAGGGAGAGTTTTCAGAAGCCCTCAAAAGTCATGAAAGTGAAGGTGAGGGGGACTGCAGGCCTGGGGAAGCAGGTGTTTCCCTACTGACGTTTCCAACTAACTGCAAAAGCCCTCACAATGCACAGCAATGACTTGCAGTGTCTGCCAAAACCCTGCCCCAGCAGTGAGGAGGCTTGCTAGGACATGCTCAAATGCCTTATTGAGCAGCGCCAGCCACTTAGCAGTTCTCTTGGGAGGAAGAAGCTACCTGCAGAACCATGATGTTTTTCCCATGACAATGTATCACTTTGTTACAGTCCACGTAAAATTAGTTCTCAAGTGATGAAAGAGGAATTGCCTGCTTTAAACACGTGCTGGTTTTGTGAATAATAAAATCTGGACATGATATATGTACATATTTGGGCACACAAATGTTTAAGGTCTCATAAAAATTAAAAACGATGATTTCAAACTTAGTACTTTTTTTTATATTTTCAAACTCTGAAATAATTTTTGCTCGTTTTTTCTCCCATCTCATTTTCTAAAGTGCTGCTCTGAATTCTAAACTGTGTATATTTACAAGACAGCATAAATTTGAAACAACCCAGGACTGGGACTGTATCTATAGTTAAGCTTTTTCTTCTTTTTTTATTCTGCAAACAAAAATAAAAAATAAAATTCATATCCGGTCTAACTCTCAGTGTAGAAAAATATTAACCCGGAGCAAATTTTTATGCAGGCAAGTTATAAATCCCTGGAAATATTACAGTAGCAAACCACACTGACCTTTAACTCTAGGATTGCAAATGGTAATGCTATAATAATTGTGTATGTCCTTTTATTGTGTGACTTCCCACTCCCCCGGCCCACTAGGAAATGGGAAACGATGGCCTTTAGCAGTCCTTTAAATTGAAGGTATAGGGATGCCTTAAGTTTATTCCCATTTTTATATAACCATGTATTATTATTATTATTTATATCTTGCTAGGGGCACTTGGAATGCAGCTGCTTCTGTGTGTTGCCTTGTAAAGGAAGGCGCTATGTGTTTTGAACAAGTATTAAATGTGTACAGGAGATGATGCTGTATAAAATCTTTCTTTTCACATTTTTTGTGAACTAACACTGTAGTCTCTGAAGAGATGTGGATTCCATGCAGCATTCAGTGATACCAGAAATAAGCAAGATTTAATGAGGAGATAGACATTTATATAGTTATAAAACCCCATCATTGCAATGGTTAATGCAAGCTGATAAACGACTGATCAAGAAATAAAGTAGGATCTTTAATGTTTAAGTATTCTCTAGCTAAAGTGTTTCAACAAGATATTGATTGCCTCCCTCTGGCACAGTGTGAGGATCTCTTTCACCCTTTTCTGAAGAGACTGGTGCAAGGGCTCTGGAGGAGGTATAGGCAGGAGAGCTGACTGGCACCACAAGTTCTCAAGTACATATGATTTTCCAGACTGGCACTGCTGAAGGTCAAAGGTGCAATGCAAGTTTGCCAAAGGCAATGAGCAAACAAAAAATGACAAGACCCCAGGACACACTTTGTTTTCAAAAATAACATTATATATATATATATATATATATTTTAAATGTTGCTTCCAAGTTTGAACCAGCAATTCTGAATTCAATAGGCTTTTCTCCTTCTCTTGATGAGGCATATGTCTAAGAGGCAATCTTTTCTATCCTGGTTCCTTAAGCAGGGGTAAGATTAACACACACGTATAAAATAAAACTATTGAGCTATTTTAATACTTTTCCTGTCATGCATTCAGAACCCTCTAAAGTTGTCATCAGCTACTGTTTCATTTAATTCCCTAGCCTTCAGGGTAATGTAAGAAAATTGAAGAGATTAGGAGCTCTCTCTTTCCTGCTCAATGCATTTGTGTTGCACTAAATTGGTACCAACCTTCAATCTCATGGTCAGTGCTCTCCAGGGTCTTTCCAGCGATATGACAGAGCAGCCAGCTTGATAAATGGTGCACACGCCCTCCAGAGCAATGGAGAAAGCTTTCTTCCCTCTCCCTGCAACTGTCTCTCACTCACTAGTAAAGAGGAAACACTTAACTGTCTTACTGCAGTAAAGAACATATTTTTTCTCTTTACATTGTCTGTGATACTTAGAAAATACATATTTCCCTCCCCAATTATTTTATGGATAGTGGAAAACAGAAGATATGTCCTCATAATGAACTGGAAGGAAGTGAAAATCCATAACCCGGAAAAGACTTTTGATGAAACACTTCTCAAAATAAGAGAAAAAAAAAATGCCCTCAAATTAAGATTTTTGATAACCTGAAATAAAACATATTCACTAAACAGGCATTTCAGTAAGACAGGTAAATATATGTTTAACTTTAAGCTTAGGAACTACTGCTGATGAAGTAGGGGTCTGTGCAGTGTTACATTACACCCTTACTCTATCACCTTGTTGATTTGCAGCTAATAAGACTTAACACAAGCACAAATACAAGCTCTTCAATAAAGAGCATTAGTAAAACATTTAAGCAGATGCTTCTTCCCTGTTCTGGTTAATTCTGCTTCAGCAGTTCTGCAGTACTTGTTCTCCTGAGCTGGCATTGTGAAGAGGGGTCATCTTGATCCTTTCACAGTGTGCAAAAATATAAAGGGGAGATGGAAGGTGATAAAAGGGCTTTAAAAGTGAGATTTGAAAACTCTTATTTGCTTAGAAGCTTGGCCTTGAACAGCCAAACATGTGTGTGTTCCTGTGCATACCCATGTATTTCAAATTTGCTAATGCAGACAACTGATCTAAAAGGATATCGTGTGAAATTTATGATACACTATCAGCTAGGGGATTTAAATAAACAAGTCTTAAAACACCATTGACAGCAGATAAACATGTGGAGAATCAATTTGCAACGGGACAAGAAATAATTGGTCAGTTCCAGTAAATTATGTATCAACTAATTGCAATTCATACCTGTTGAAGATCAGGCTGTGTATGCCTTAACTGAGGTTTGATGAAGTCCCCTATTAAAAATCTGTAACATCTTTAAACGAAATAACCCACAGCTTTAAATAACACTTTTAAGCAGACTAGATGTGCACTAAAATCTGTCATTAACTAGCCAGTCCATGGAGAAATGACTGAGGAGGGTTGGAAAACATGTAGTTAATGGATTAATATTGGCCTTGCATTTCAAAGTCAGTACAGTGCAGATTTAAAAGCCTAACACGTTGCGCACTGAAGTCAGATTTTATGCTCTGGCCTATTCTAAGAGTACAGAAGAACAAACCTGGTGTTTCACTTCAACTGTGAATTGATCACCTTTGCCTATCTCATCCCATTGTACCTCTGGCATCACACAGGGCTGGGAGAACAGTGAGTGATACAGAGCATACAGTGATTAACAGTTGCTGATAGCTCCCATGGGGTGAATTAAGGACAAAAAGAACAATCTTATGTCTAAAATTCCTTGCCTTAAAGCATTTGCCAGAGCCTTAGGGCTAGCTGTTCAAAGCAGTGAGTGCTGTGCCTGTTGCCTGTAGCCACTCTTCAGGAACACAAGATGCTTTCAAATTGCTGGGAATAGGTTGTAGGTGCAAAGCACATACCAGGAATCAAAAGGAGCTGGAGAAATCCTAGGAATCTGGAGAGATTATGATTTGATTTTCTAAAAATGCATGTTATTCATCCCAAGCTTACAATAAGACTGTGGTTGTTTGACCCTAGCCAGCAGCCAACCACTTACAGAGCTTCAGGGAAGGGAAAAAACAGAACCAAAACACAGCACATTACGGTCTGACATGAAGAAAATTAACTCCTTCCCAGCCAGACCCAGCCCAGAAGGAGGGAGCTGGAACCCACCAATGAAGCCTCTTTCAGTCATATTGGTCTATGTCCCTGGGACAGACACTGCCACAGATGACGAAAACCAACATTTGTATGGACAAGTCCAGCCCACCACCTGTCAACTGATATAGCAGCTTCCATTCTCATTTTTTATTGAGGAAAATCCATCTCCTTGGCAGTCTGCACCATTTATCTCAACATTATCCTGTTTTCGGTCGTCGTGGCCAGCATCAGGGGCAACACTGCCTCAGAAATATGGGTCAGGAGAAGCGTTTATTGTGTGAGATGGTGATTCCACAGGTAAGTACCTTAAATTTTGTTAAGACCAAGGGTTGAATCCATCACAACTTTTACAAACAGGCTTAGCAAACATGGACTCAGAAGATGCTACTGAAGGAAAAGCAGTAGAAGATCTTTACCACTGCTACTTAAACCTCACCTGTAATTCATTTGACAGCCGAAAGAAATTTAGAGATACTATGCGAGTACTTTTTTGACTGTAAATCCTGCTTGAATTTGATCTTTTTCTACATTTGTCCATGTTTGGGACTAAAAAGAACACTATATTGATTCATCTTGTGATATTAAGGAATAAATAATGTATTTGTACTAGAAAAGAGAAATTGCTTGTGATTAAGGAAATTCCACTCATCTACCCACGTCTAGAGGCTACTGTTATCCTTGCTGATAGTACGGAGCTCTGCAAATGTGGATTATTTGTAATTGGGAGTTTGAGAGAATTCTAAAATTGGCATAAAGAAAAGATAAACTGTGTCAAAATCCTTAAAAACATCCCTAAGTTTTCTATATCCACTCTTGTAACACAGGATGATAGAGTGCAAGTGTATTAGTGATCAAGCTTTTGTCATTGAAGTATTATCTGTGGCTTCAAATTCATGGTTTCCATAGTAAAAAGCTAATGAAAATTTCTTGCTTTCTGTTTTTTTCTAATTTTATTTTTTACTGCTCTGACACATCATGACATACACCCTGCTCAACACTCAGACACTAAACAAGGATCTTCTTTGAGTGCCATGAACTCTTTCCAAGCCACCTCATCAAATGTTTATTGCCTGTGCAGCCAGCTGATGAGAATAGACACCCTCTCACTGTTGATCCTGAAATACACTGGAGTAGCTCCTGAAAAAGTGTTGATAGATGGACAAAAAATATCCATACTTGTGAACCATTACAGCCTGCTTTCATTCACCAGCGTCAGGTCACCATGAGTTCCTTATTCAAACAGAGGGAAATTTTACATGCAGAACAGTTGCTGCAGTTTTATGCTACCTGTGTAATAATTCATGACCTGAGTAATAAAGAACTCATTAAACCTATTTCCTGCTTTTTCTTTATACATAGACCTCCCAGCAGTTTAAGCCATACATAATGAGTCCAAGTATTTTAAGGGATAGTGTTCAAATTATCTACAATTCTTTTATATCTGAAATTATTCTTCTGTTTTCCTCCACTACATTGCTAGCATAACTAGGAAACAATAAATTACCCTAATTACATGTTATTTATTAGGCAGCAAGCAAATAAGTCATTCAAAGGCAAATCCCTGTAGTTATTCATGGAACTGCTTTAGATGACAAAGATATAGTAAACCAAGCAATCTTTCATTGTATTTATTACACACTCTTTGTACTAATGAACAATAACAGGCTTTGCTGCAATAGTGGCTTCTGTTCTGAGTTGTGGTAAATGTTATACAGGCCATATTCATCAAAAGCATGTCAAACCATGGATGGCATGGAAATTGGGTAGCTGGTGAACAACAGTGATTTGGAGGGCTTAATAAGCATAATGTAAAATAATTAGTGTCTTTAAAAAACACAACATACATTATGTACTAGTGGCAGCTTTGACCCCTGAGAAACACACAGTGGTGAAGATGTTGGCAATTTTTTTTTATAACCCCTACCTTTGGAAGAGCTTGTGCATTTTCTTTGCTCTCAAAATGAGACACTCCTTCTCTGTGTTGTTAAGCAAACATTACATCTACACCACAGTAGGATGAAAATTTCTTGTTAACTTCATTCATCACTTGGGAATAATGAATGCTGTAAAGCAAAACAAGTACATTTGAATATGAAATCACAGAAAGAAAGAAATACAAGATAAAAAAGAAAAGAGGGGGGCTTTGGGCTTAAATTTGAATATGAAATCACAGAAAGAATTTAAAAAAAAAAAAGGAAGAGAGAAAAGGAGGGCAAAAGACTTGACTAAGTACTCTGGCCTCAGTTTTTAACTGCTTTTTAGAGAAGAAATTGGAATCCCTATCTTTTTCTCCCCACATAGAAATTCTACACATACTGATATGAAAACACGTTCTTTCTCCTCCTGGTGAACATGAATATTCATGCTCCAAAGAAGCTGATATATGACAAGACAACATAAGAATATTCTTGTCTGTGACGGTCATCTCCCAGGAACCATGTTCAAATACAATTTTATGATGCAATGTTAGAGAATCTAACCTCCAACAGTCTTAGTAGAAATACCACCTTTCTTGGGCATTTGGTCAGAGTTCTAGTTGTCTTTATGCTGTTGTAGGCCTGACATGGCAACAGTATACTAAGAATGTCTATTAGTTAATCCTTGCAGGTGGTACAGGAAAGACACTACAGTGAAATATGCACTCAGGTGCTTAATATTGCCAAGCTTTCAGAATCCTAGGAAACCACAGGAGAACATGTAAGAAACTTCAGAGAAAGTCACCAAGGGCCGTTGCACAACTAGGGTTGGCAGTTGGGCAACTACCATAGAAACTGACATATTTGTCTCTTTGTATATGAGGCTGATAGATTATCATTAGAAGAAAACCTAAAGGCAGAGCAATATCTTATTCACCTTTCACCCTGCAGAAGGGGCGTGATCTCAAGAGTATGGGTGAGTGAATCTGGAGGACAGAAAGGAAACCTACACCATGATAAATGAGAGTGAGTTTAGAGCCTTTGGTATCCAACATCGTTGTGAACACGAAGACTTGCCACTAGGTCCCAGACATAATGAAGAAAAAACATGCCATTTTTCAACATGTGACAAAGCATATAAACCCATTCAGTTATTCAAAATGCACACAGAGAGACAGATATTACCAAAACCCATATGAAGCTTTGTAAGGGTGCAAATATTCAGAAAAGCCTCTGCTTATGAGCTAAGGAATATAGGAAATGCATCATTATTAACTTCTTCCTTGCTGCCTGGCACATAAGACAACTGCATCATCATGTACCTAGTAACTCTCCTTTAAAGTAATGCAGAAATAACACTGACAAATGCTTCCATAACGTAATTCATATAATGAGTTTCAACAAGGATGAGATTCTGAGCGTGGTTTTGATTTTCTTAGAGCTGGGGTAGATTAAGAATAAATCATAGAAGTTATTGCAGATTTAACCCTTTTATCACTAAGACTGAAGTCTGACCTCTATTTTGTGGACAATTTTAGAACAAACCAGCTAAAAATTAGAAATTCCATCAAAGCTTGACCAAGAGACATAAAAAACCTTACAGATCAGATGCTAAGCATCTTATAAGCTGGTTTAGAAATAATAAAAGTACAAACTGCCGCCTGGAATTAGAACTACAAAAGGTCTTGTTAGTTATGGCTTTCATTTGGTTTTCTAAGCCATAAAGAATGTTCTGAACTAAACTGTTAAGGCAAGCTTGTGCTCTCAGGGACAAGCAGGACATCTTCTGTTTTCTAGATTCAGCTCTGCTGTAATAGTTTGTGGGTGCATCTGAGCCAAACAAGTGTCATTCTTTTTCTCTCTCTGCAGATCGGTTTCCTCCCTAACTGCATTTTTGTTCATTTGGTTGGATGTGGAAGCAAGTGCATGTTTCTGTATAAGCAACTCAGTAAATGTTCAATAAATTAAGTTCAAAGCTCCTTCCACCGTAAAGATAGGACAAAAAGGGCCACAAACACTCTCACTCTATCCTAAACTTAGAACTACTAACATGGATAGCACTTGTGAAATTTGCTGAAGATTGTTACCCTATGTTTTTGTTACTTCATACACACAAAAGGATGGTAAAAGTGGTTTACCCATTTCAACAAATAAGCAGCAGGTAATAGATTTTTGGGTGACTTTTTTTCCCAAAATAACTCTAGGATGCAGTCCAGGAGATCTTTACTGCAAGTCTTCTTGCCCTAGGCTTACTTTCTTTTGTAGAAGCCTATTCCCCCTTTCTTTACTTAGGTGATTTTAACTATTTTTTACTTAAGATAACTCTGTCCAAACATGTGTAGTGGAGATGCCCATTACAAGGCAGAGGTGGCTTCAGAGGGATATAAATAGAGAGGAAGGATGATGGGAAATATGTGTTACCTGTGTGATGTGGTGCTGGTCTGCAGTCCTTTCAGAAGTGGTGCAGAGGCAAGGCTGTAAGACGACCAGTGCTGAACATTGAAATTTACAGTGGCCAGACTGAAAAGATGCTAGGGGACTGTGATTTTCTTTTTCCTTTTCCTTTTTTTTTTTCTCCCTAAAAAATACTGTAAAAATAGATCCTTCTATCTTTCTGCTAGGAGGGAAAGAATAACTGGATGGTTACTGTAGTGTCTCTGATGGTTATATCCCAAGGCAACAGTTCAAAATAAAACACAGACTCTCATATTTAGTCAACTGATATATGAATGTGAATTCCATTCTGTGGACAAATTCTTAATCACCCAGGGACAAAGGAGCCCTGATTAGGTGAATGTGGAGAGGCATTTCTCTTTAAAATACAAAAGGTTTTTTCACCTCCATATTGCAAATTATCTGTTATCCTGAATAAGCAGACAGACAGCAAAGTTAAGAAGTGTCTGGGTAAAAGAAATATGACATGAAAAATAGATATAAATCAGAAGAAAGGTCAAGGAGGATGTAAAGGATAAAGTAAAATTGCTGGCAGGTCACTGTGGAGCACAGATTCCTGAGCTAGTGACCATGCAAATAGATAAGTATACAGGACAGATTAGCTGAATATGGGTATCCTCCTACTTACCAGACTGGCCTATGCAGAACCAGCCAAGCATCTTTGACCCACAGCTGAGCTTCTGAGATACTCCATCTACAAATGTTAAAGAACTGACTGTAGCAACCAGATGCTAAAAGACATGCAAGAAAAATGTATTAGTAGTATGCACGATAACCTCTGGGAATTACTTATGCCCAGGCTTTTCTATAAATCAATGCAAGCAAGCACCTGATTTGTGAAAGGTCCATTTAAAGAGCGAGAATTAAAAGCAATTTCATCAAAAAAGAGAACAAAACAAAACTCACAAATCTGGAAGATGTGTACATGTTCAACTAATCAAAATGGAAAAATAAATGCAGGTACAAGCACTGAAAAACTATTATTTTATTTCCTATTTTCTCTCCCAAATCCATGTTCTGAAAACCAATGTGATCTTCAGGAGTAAGAAAATTATTCTGAAATGCTATACTTATCCTAACGCTTCCACAAATTATCATTATATTGAGCAAGCCTCTAAGCTTCAAGTCTCTATTTCTACCTATAATAAGCAAACCGTTTAAGGACATTGTTATGCTTTTCCATGACATTGTGAAGAATTTAGAAAATTCACTGTGTGACCTCATGCATCACATTGATATACTTTACAAATTAACTCTTCTTGATATTGGATCAAATTCCTTAGCCTTGCACATGACAAAGAGTGAAAAATAAGCATACCTAAAGCATAACATTTTCCCTCAGGGAAGTTGGGTTGGTTTTTTTTTTAGATAAAAAATTAAATTTGATGAGAAACTTCTAGAAGAAATTATTATTTCCATAAACAGTTTTTACAATTTCAGTCAGATAAGAAAACCTCAAGACAATTGTCTTTTCTGTAGCAAACTTTTGAGCCTGCTAAAAATAATAATTCTGGTTTTAGAGAAAATGAGAAAAACTCCACTAGAAAGAACTTTTTGTTAAAAAGCTGATAAATTATTTCTAATTTACTGAGTAGTTTCAGAAAAAGGTATAAGCATACAATAGAAAAGTATTTGGCACAGAATTCCTCTCCTTTCTCTGTTTTCTCTAAAATAGTAAGAATTATTCTGAGAACATAATTCAAAAATGAGCTACAGAAAGCCTACTATAATGCCAAGATTTTGGGATATAGAAGAATTTTAGGTATTGCTCTGTACTCTGCCTCTGACCTCAGACTAGAGTATTTAGCAATCAGTACTCTCTGTTAACAATATTGGCATCAATGGAAACACCAAATTAATGGTATTGAGCCAAAGTGTACCCATTCTGTCAATCACAAGACTAATCGAAACTCAGACGCTCATGTGCTGACAGGTCTTTCACTGACAGTCAGTTTTCATCCTAAGTGATTGTGCTGAAAAGCCATGAGATCAAGAAATGTCAAACATAAGTAGTTTGGGGTTCTCCTTTATAAATCTCAGAATACATCTGAAAGCTTGTTTGTGCCTAAACCAGAAACCACATCTCTGTTAGTCAAGGCAAGTAAGATATGAAATAATGCCTGCACTTTTCACTGTCTAGAAGTGTGCTTCAAGATCTTTTATACCTCAGGATAAATAAAGTGGTTGATCTGTAGCTCTGTTCTCAACTACCTCCTTTCACTCACTAAAGCTTATCATATTCATGAGGTATATATGAGGCTTGTTTGGATTTTTCTTATCCCTTTAACAATGCTCTTACTTTTCAGTTGCCTTTTTTTTCTGGGTGTTCACAAATTCATTTCCTTATCACCTGCTGCAAGAACTTGCATAGCTATTTGTAGATACAGTTGATCTATTGTTTGACATTATTAGGGTTTTTTTGCACAAGTACAGTGAATATGACTGTTTGAGTGTAATTTGTAGTCTTGTAAAGGAGAAAGTGTAAGCATATCCTATAATGAGAAAAAAAATTACAACCTACAATTGCATGAGCAGTGTGAAGAGAAAGTGGAATTGTACCATTCATTTTGATAAAGGGAGCAAAAAACAACTTGTCATTTAGAATAGCGGTTTTTGAAACCATCTTTGAACGTGCCCTTCTCTACCTTGAGATATCTGCCTACCTCTCCAATGCCCATACGAAAACTGTTCATTGGGAAATTATCCCATAGGCATGCTGGCTGTTCTATTGTAGCTGTGAGAATGTGGTGAGAAAAGACAGAGCTGGGGTACTGACCAGCATATAGCAAGAAACTTCTAACCAGGAAATAGATAGCCAGGGAGCCTGTTGCTGAGACCCACTCTACAGCATTTACCATTGTGACCTGCCCACCAGGAGTCAATGCATCTCCGGGCTGCTCCAGGACACTCTCTGTAGCTGTTACCCCTCAACCTTTATCCCTGCCCAGCTGCATCTCAGCACATTTAGATAAAACACACTCAAATGACGTTTTCCCACTGTCACAAAACCTTCATTAAGCGATCTCTTCAATAAAAGCCTACAAATGGCAGTGAGGCTGGCAATAGTCACAAAGAGAAACTCTGAAGATGGTATGGAAATACCTCATCACTGAATTTTCACTAGGAAATTCAGACCAGCTCCAAATTTTGAAATAACAGAGCTGCAGTCAGCTGGAGTGAGACTAGTAGAGACAAATGAGTCAGAGTCTCAAAGAGAAAAATGTGAAGAGGGTGCCACACAGAAAGGGAAACAAGACTATCTGGAGAGCTTTGTTTTTGAAACATCTTTGGAGAGCCGCAAAGAAGACAACTGGGGAAAGAAAGAGAATGACTCAGGTCCTTAAGCATTACTTTTAAGGGCTTTAAGCCTCTTAAGCATCCATGAAACTAAGAGAAGAGAAAGCACAAATCAAGCACCAAAAACACTTCAGAGCAGGAACATTTTTATTGTCATTCTTATTAATGCTAACCATTCAGAAAAGAAGAAGAAAGCTGCTATAGTGATTTAAAGCTAGTTCAGCCCAACTATTCCTGCTTGTCCCCACCCCCAGTGCTGCAAAAGGGAAAGGATTTATTGGATAGACCCTCCAAGATCTCTTTTTGCTTCACATACAGCTTAACCTTTACTGGGAATAGAAACAGGGTGAGAAAGGGTAAGTGGGTACAGGCACTGAACTGGCTTGCAGCTGCTCTCTCTGCCTAGGCTGGATGCTCCACATTGTGATTCTGGGATACTTTCAATTCTGGGGAAAAATCCATGTTTTTCTAAGGAATCCCTTTTCTTCTTCCTCCCCTTTCTACCTCCACCTATCCATTTCTCTGTGATCAGTCAAGGGGAGAAGACTGCATTTTGAGCACAAGAATGGAAGGGGAAAAAAAAAAAAAAAGCAGCAGGAGGATCTCTAAGTGCTTCTCCTCACTCCTAGAATTCTTTATTTGATTCTGCCTTAAATGAAAACCTAAGCTTTTGTGAGACTAGAGTTTATGGCTGTTTCCTTTAATTAAAGGTAAACTTCACTTTGCTTATGTGTGAAGACCTTCTACACAGAAAACAGAAAAAATTGATGCAGAACACAAGCAGAATTGCCCAAGAACCTGCAAAGTACCAATATGTGAGTCAGGAGAAAAGGAAGATCTTCCAGTTTGAGAGAAAAAAGTAGACAGACGCTTCCATGATGCAGGGTAACTACAGCACCATTAGTGTAACAGCAAGGAAGACTGCAGGAGTGAAACATGATATTGATCACTTTGGCTGTTTGGGAATCTTTGGGAGTGACCTGCAACACAAAAGTTCAAGCAAACTTTGTGGAAATTAGGATTGCTCAGCACCTTGCAGGTTCATGCTTATTTGTATGAGTTTGTAAAGGAAACACGAGACTTTGTGTCTATAGATTCGTTTGTAGACATTTTATTTTCTTTGTATTTTGTGCTTCCATTTTTTTTTTTTGATGCCCTTGGTTCAGCCAATGATGAAGATTAAAAATTCCAAAATGGGAAATCTAGATTTTATAATCCATGATCATTAAACGACTCATGAGACAACACCACTCTTTGTATGATATTCAGTGGAAGAAGTTGAAAAGGAATTGTTGTGAAAGAAGTGTTTAATTTCTCTAGTGCTGTATAAACATTACTGTAACACTGCTCATGTTTTCCGACCCTTAACTCCCTTTCTCCCCATAATTCTATTCCTGGATGACTATAATACAGTAATTTTCAAATAAAGCAAATTATATCACAGTTTTTGAAACATGAAATAGTCCAAATGAGACTCAGAATCCAAGGCAAACTGTCTTTGAGGTCAATATAGACACTCTTATTCAGCTGTGAATAAAGCCTGTGGGAGAGATCAGCATATTAATTTCCATTCATAGTCTAGCCTAAGGAAAGAATCCAAATCCACAGACAAAAAATGCTAAATGCCTTCACCTTTAGAGCTACCCCATTTCTATGTGGTTTTAACCCATGTTTTCACAAAATGTCTCTAGCTGTATCTATTCAGTCTCAGAGGCCAGTGATTCCTGTTTCCACCAGTTCTTGAACTGTGCTTGAGAAGCCTTATAGACAGTAGGAGAGCAGGGAGGAATTAAGTTTGTTCATCAAGCCATATCTCTTAGGTTCACACAACTCTGCACAGACATGATTCTGATGTTCATGACAGATGCTTTTGAAGAATGTGTCATTGCAGGCTCTCCATACATTGTTCCTCCCTTCCTGTCACACTGAGTACTCTCTGAAGAGCTCTTAGAGTATTTGTTCTGCACAGCGCTTAATAGCATTCCCAGACAGCCTTTACAAAGCTACAGCTACAGGCCACCCATCTTGTTTCGAGTGCTTTAACAATTCCTCGAGATTTTGATTTCAAAAGTTTTGAACCCAGTCATTGGAGGTCGCTATGGTTTTTTTGCTAAAGAATTGTACCAGAGAAGAAAATATCTTTTGTTCACAGAAATGTGAATATTTTGATTTTTTTTTTTTTTTTTTTTTTTTTGCCAGCAACTGCTAGAACAGTGCCATTGTCTATAAACCTTAAAAAACCAGGCTGAACGCTGCCAACTAGAAATGCTCAGGAAAAAAAAATTCAATATGACAGTGGAAGAGGGGAATGGTGAACATACCTGATTTGTGGTATAGAGCTGTCAGCAAAGCACTGCCAGTAAACAGATGTCCTTCTTCTAAAGGCTTTTCAAATTTTGAAGATTATGCAGGCAGAAGTATGGGGGGAAAGCGCTCCTAGCTAGTTTCAGAAAGTTCAGTCAAATGGATGAACAGATCACTGGGATGCTGTAGCTATTATGCAGCAGTCTGGTACATACAACCAGGGAAAAAACAGCTTTTTTGCCAGTGGCTGAATTTAACATAAAAATATGTCCAGATCTCTAACTTAGAATATTTCCAGCTTTGGGGTTTCAATTTAATGATGTCAAATCACTGAAATTCTCCTAGTTTACATCTTATAAATTTATTTGGGGTTTTTATTTTTCATTCTAAATCTGGAAAATTTAGTTTCTGAAAAGAAATCGTATTTTCTTGTCATTCCTTTCTATATACAATAAAAGTGAAAAAATGCAGTCATTTTAGCCTTTTGAAGAATGGGTAAGTGTGCAATTTGTGCTTATTTGATATGAATCACTTGTAAAACCAAGGGGCTAACTGAAGGGTGAGTTATGAACACTCCCAATATGCTGTTTGGTTTCCTTTTGGTTTTTTTTTTTTCTTCCTATAGATTACTGAAGTCTGGGCTACCTGAACTAGCCCAAAACTACAATAAGGATTGCTCAAATGCCTGACATCAAGTGGAAGATATATACAAAATAAAGGGAGTTACCTTCTTTCTGAACTACAATGCCATGGATTATCACTGAGCTGAAAACCCCAGAATCTGGTGGGAACTCTAGAAAGCTCATCTACTCTAGCTTCCAAACTCTTTTTTTTAATCCATTCTTATCTAAATTGTAGTCCTTAGAAGACCAAATCAATCAGCCAGAAAATTAACAAACCAGGAAATTAACAGAAAATATCTACTTTGTCTGAAGTTTAAACGCAAGTTACTTTATGAAAGGAAATGTTGCAATCCAAGAAATATTTGTCAGAGATGTTGACTCCTGTGTTTCATGGACTACCAGTCACGTAATACATGACAGGAGTTTTAAAATTATGCCAGGCATGGTAGGAATTTTAAAAGTTAAAAATAATTAAGACCAATAAATTTGAAGAGTATTATAATCTAATGTACACACATAGTGATCAAAGGTCACATCTGTATGTCTATTAGAAATGTCTATATATAGCACATGAATAAATAATTCACCCTGACCTCAAGAAACTCAAGGATTAGACCCAGTTATTACAAAGCTTTGTTTTTGCTGCTGCTCTGCACATAGCAACCAAGATTCTACCCTATTGGATCTACAGATTATGTTTTCAGTAAGTCTCCACATCTTCAAAGGTAGTTTAAATCTATTCCCTTCAGTATGCATCATCTTACCACCTGCAGCAAAGTTCTTCAACATTAGCATTTCATGGCCTGCAGCAATATGTTGGGTAATAATTTGCAGTGCAGACTATCCCTAGGCTTTCTGTGAGTCAGATCCCCAATGACAAGTTCTTGACATGATCAGAAAAGATGAAGGAAAAAAACACCAAAACAATAAACAGATAAGGAAGGGGGATTTATCCAGGTAACTACATTGTCCTTCTAGAAAAAACACTGATTAAAGAGTAACTAAGCCTAAGAACTGAGTCAAAAGCCAGATAACTGCAATTGTTCTGGATTTCTTTTAAGAAAGAGGCATTTCAGATTCTTGTAGAAAGAACATGAACAAAATGAGGGAAACATTTTCAAACCTGAGGATATGACACATTAGAATTCCAAAGCAGACACTGATCAGTATTAGGCAATGAGATTTCATTTGCAGATCTCATGTAAAATTAATTTTCATAATTCTCTTAGTTCCTGTCTACATATACATTTTTTTTTTCTCATTATCTATTTCATTACCATATTTGAATTCTCCTGTTCTGCATCTGGGAAGCAAAGATGAGCGATAGATATCTTATAATGACTCAATGAAAAATGCACTTTTGAATCCCAAACCGCTAATCACATGAACTAAGGTAGAGTTTCCTCTAAAAATGTTAGCATGGCATAAAAACAGGGAAAAAGAATTTGCTATTCCATTGAATAATCAATTAAAGAGAAATTACTGCTAAAGTCATGTTGGGATGTGATGTTTAAAGTGCTTCTTATGCAATGAGATTTCCTATTTAAAGTTCATGATTCACTTTGACACACTCTTCTAAAAGTATGTTTAGAGGCCACAAACTGAGAGATAATTCCAACAGCGGCAAGCCATTAACTTCACACCAACAAGCCAATTCAGCACACTCGCTCCTACCAAAGGTACCTGAGCTCTTCTATTTAAGTATCAGGAAATGTCTGACTGCTTAGCTAGCAAGATTTAACAAGATTACAGCCAAAAGAAGTATGGCTTCAGGCTGTTGTCACATTCACTCCAACTCATATTCATAATGTCTTCTGATCTATCTCTAGACTGATGATGTGCAAAGAGGATAAAAAATATATAGATTCCACTTTTATGTCAGCTTTATAGCTAAAGATAGCTAAAGAAGAAGAAGTATCTGTAAAAGAAATTTATGCCACTACTTCATCATTGTGGGGAGGAGGAAGATAAGAAGCCATGTGTATTCATACCATATATACGTTATAAGAATGAGGTGCTTACCTGCACAGGAGTTTGAACATCTTTTGCAAAGCATCCCAGCCACATTTACTAGGGCTAGCAATGTGTATCAATGGGTAAGCAGACTTCTAAAGAAGGCAAATGTGAGCCTGAGTGTGGCTTCTTTTTGTCAAGTCCTCTTATTTTCACTTCACTTTGAAGGAAGCACATGAAAACGGAAAAACTTGGCTTAATGGTGGTGTTCTCACACATTTTCTCTGTGATAAATCACAAACAATTTTGTAGCATAACACTGGAGTTTTAGCAAAATACATCAGACAAAATGAAGAAAAAATAATTCCTTGAACTCATTCTGTATTATGTATTTACAGCTTACTACTACCTGACAAAAATAAAAAATACAAAAAAAAAAAAAAATAAAAAAGGTCCTATAAGATTTTCTAGATTTGAAGACATGTTTACCAAAGTTGTTAACACAACTAAGCCTCAGTCTGAAACTCAGAAATTTTGGAGAATGGGGTAAGTCTGAACAGCAGAAGCTTCCAAGAAGTTAATTGAATTGTCCATCTTTTTCTGAACCTTAATCTAAAATGTCACCAAAATATATGTATACATACTTATATGTATTTATTTATGTGATATTCAGGGTTCAGAAAAGAGGAGAGGGGAAGGGAGAGCATACAGTTCTGTTTTCTCCTCATGGTCTTGAGCTAAATTGCATGACAAGCAAAAAATACAGGGAGGTAGAGTGACAAGATGACAAATTGACTCATTGTCCGTATTTTAGAGTGCTTAAATTTTATGCATGAGTTCCTAACCTCAGTCAAGACTGTAAACTCAGAATGCTTTCGTACTGCCGTCCACACTGAAATAGTGACATAGACATGGAATTTCAAGGCTGCAAGAATAGCTGGACTTGGATATTCCAGGTGGGACACTTCCATTGATTAAACTACAACTACTTACTACTCATTTTTTCAGTCAGCTGAATCTTATGTATTTATTCAAAATCATAAAAGATTCTGAAAGGTTTAGCCCACATGTATGTGTAACTGGAAGATATGTTTCTCCTTAGGAAGGTAAAAGAGATATTTATACATCTCACAATGTAAGATGTATAAAAATATCTTAAAATTAGGCACATTCCAGATCATTATATCTGACTGAGAAACTTCAGTGACCCCAGGTACCCACACAAAGCTTCTGCCAGGAGATTGAAGGTGGCCATCACAACCATAGAAATTGGCCAAAGCAGTGCAAGCACAAAGGAAACATATTTGGATATTGATTCAGCAACTTTCCTTGGCAGCATCTTGCAGCAAGCATTCCTGGTACCTCAAATGAATTTTGAAAGCATCTTCCACAGCTGAATACTAATGTTTCCTCCAGTGTGGCAACACTTGTCAACACAGAATGGTGCCAATTCAACATTTTGCAAAAAAAAGAATAAATTACATTCAGTGCATTTGCCTTAGATCTCCGTGGATCTTGTGCCGAGGGCAGTCCTGAAGTCACACTGGCAACACTCTTCAGATTTCTGATTTCAAGACTATCTGTCACTTCCTCTGATTTCCTGAAATTATCCATCTGACCAACATAGACACAGTTGAAACTTTCAGTCAATTAATATGTCCTTTCAATGACTGAGGGAAAAAGAGCAACTGAACTGTTTTCCCAGGTATCTGAGAAAAAGAAACACATTGTTCTATGTCTGGCCTATCTTCAAGATAGTCTTTCCTTGATTAAACTTTTAAAAATACTAAGCATGGCTCCAGAGGAGAAAAGGCTTCCTACCTGAGGGGAATAGCATGTTATATGCCCAGAGAGCCTTTGTAAGCCAATATCCCTTACCTATAGATGAATAAAAATAATTTATACTAATTTATCAGCTGTGTAAATGGCTGAAATGTTGGAGGTTTTGTGCTCAAGCTTTTAGTGAAGTAGATTCTCTTTTTTCATGCAGTGGAAGGCTGCCTATTCTCTTCAACGTACAGGCTGCTACTGAGGGCAAAGCATAGTAACGATGGGGAAAGAGGGCTCTGCTGCTCCATGCAGGAGGTAGATTCCTGCTGCTGTCAAGCTGGCAATCTTGCTTTCCAGCACATGCTCTGCTGCCATTCAGAGGCTACAGGAAGAGATCATCTGAAGAAGCAGAGACAAATATTTGATTTGGTTGATTATCTTGCAGGTGTCTCATCATTGCCATGATACTTAGAATTACTAATTATTTTCCTTCCATTTATGTGTATCTTTCCATGAATACATATATGCTGGCATAAGTAATTAAGATTCTGATAACTGTGACCCTTGATCACTCTTTCACTAGTGGGAAATACCCTGTGCTGGAGGAGAAGAAACACCAGAGTTGAGCCCAAAGGAAGACTTGGTTCATGTACTTTCCTGTCTCTTCTTTCCCTCTTATGGAGTACTGCTTAGGTAACCGTAACGAGACATCTGTCAGGTTTCCTCAGCCTGTTCCAGTGAGGCTAATGCTCACATGTGGCTGGCCTTATTAGCTTCAGAAGTTGTGGACAAACATAAATACATAAATCGTGTGCCAGCACAGGTATTATTATTTTTTAAAGCTGTTAACAGCGTGAAGTATTGCTTAATTGTCTGCATTCCCTGGCTGGACTAGGTGATATCACTCAAACTCTAACCTGTCCCTTCATAAAGGTCAAAGAGGATGCAATTTTAGGTACATGTAATGAAAATCATTTTTCCTTTCTATACTTCCCACCATAACCTACTTTCCTACTAGGTGACACTAAAAAAGGGATAGGTACCTTAAAAATAAAAACTTAATGATATTCAAACAGCTTACTATGTTTGAAGTATTGGAATAATTTTTACACTACAATAATAAGAACATAGTTTTATTTATGGAATGTCTGAGTACAAATGAAGATAGAAAAGCAAACTGTAGCATCTCACCTATTTTTAAAATCAAGTTAATTTTCAAATGACAGAACCAAGTAGCACCAAATCAGGGTTTTTTTCCTATTAGGAAAGAAGAGGGGGCGGTTCTGAGGTTTTGGCTAATTCATTGAAAGGTGGTTGAGGAGACAATGTTTCACATTGTCAAAATTAAAACATCTTACTAAGTTAATTGCTTATATTTTCTTAGTCATATCCTCTTCTAGGAAGTTCCTTGATGTTCTGCTGCATTTACTTCAGTTCAGAACAAAGCTAGTTTTGAGATGCTGGGTAGTTCACACAGGAAGAAGGCTATGATTTTTCAGCCACTTCTGAAAATTGCATTTGGAGAATGCAGTAGTGTTCAGACTTTTGTGGGCTTCTCTATTCAAGTTGCACGGTCAGAATCTTTTTAGAGTAGTGACACATTATGTGATTACACCAATGTGCATAATTAAGTGGTTACAGTATAGGCATATTACTACTTTCTAGTGTCAGCAGCAGAAGCCTTTTGCCAGGAATTGAAAGTTCTTTGCTCCAAGCAATTAGAAAATAGTACCATACGTGACTCCATATCCAAAATGTACACATGTTCCAATCAGGTTGTTTGAGAGGTATCAGAGTTGCAAGATAACCTGTGGTTTCCTAGCAGCCCATCTAATATCCAAAATTATACTCTTAAGCAATCAGCACATGAAAGTTTGTGTTCATTTTGTCAGAGACTTGCAGCATGAATACACATCACTTAGGAAGCCTAAGCAGAAGAAAAGCAGAAAGCTTCTTGTTTTCTAAGTAGACACCAAGTGTCTAGTGAGACATGGGGGTTCTTGAGCGTGGTCTCCCCTATTTATAGGCTCCATGACCTGTTTCTAGCTATTGCTCCTACTGCTGTGAACCTGCAACTCTTACTTTGTTGTAGTTGGCACTGCTGTCAGCGGGACCTCTGAAATGCATTTACTACGCTTGTGCTACAGCTCCTGCTGTGAGAGCCAGAATGTGGCCAGGTGCAGGAGGCAGAGCAGCAAGTATGAATTGAAGCTGGGAGGTAGAAAGGGAGGGAAATGGAAAAAAAAAGGACATTTCTTCCTGCAGCAGAGGACAGGGAAAAACCTAGTTACCTACAGAGAACTGCCTCAGGAAAAGGGACCAAGAACACATGTTATTGAGCATCCCTGGGACTCAGCCTCCAACCTCTGTTTCTCAGGCTGGATCTCTGATCAAAGATATTGGGGCCTGGAGGGAAGTGGCAACATCATAGCTGGGAAATACAGACTTAATGAGATAACTTGAAGGCACTCTGCTGTAAAAAAAAAATAAAACCCTTCAGTTTAACTTTCTACCCAGAGTATGATGTGTAGCTACTACTGAAGCCTTGCAAATTTAACAGCAGCTGCTGGAGACAGCTTAATTTGATGCAAAACAGGAATAATCAGCCTTGCCAGTTGCACAGTGAAAGGGCAGCCAATTCCTTCTTTAAGCATGTTTTCAAATGCCACCTAGGACCATCAGACCTAGCTTGAAAGACCACCCAGGATGAAAGCATATTTGTTGACTGAGTCACCAAAGGTAATCAATAATAGAAGTGAGTAGCAAGAAAGAAATAGCATAGTGCTATATCGGATAATGACATATAGCTTTAAAAACAAGAAGGTGGACACGAATCAGACAATTTCATTATTTTAATCATGGAAATGCCCATTTGTCTAGGAGAATCTTCTGCCTAGGCAGCAAAGCATTAGATACTGGAAGGCAGACATTTTAAGACTCAGTAATGCAAAGTGACTGCTATTAATGAATCAGTTTTATCATTTTTTGTCTGAATTAAAACTGCACAAATACTTGCATACCAATACTCAGAAATACTTTCCTGCACCCTGTTTGAACAGTAGGCAGATTGAGAGCACAGTAGGGATTAGAGAGGCAGGTCCTCGTTTTTGGCAGGGACAGTTTCTGGTATCTCGATCCCTTCTTACTTGCTGCCAGGCCCATGTAGCACTAAATAAGGCTACAAGTGCTGGAGTCATGGCCATTCCCAAGCAGCCCTCACTTCCCTACCAAGAGAGGCAAAACAGCAGTTACCCATCTGTTGCAGAGAATAAATAATCCAGCCCTTCTTCCACTCACCTCTGCCTCAGCTGCAGATGCTTAATTTCCTCCAACACACACCTGGGTGGCCCCAGCTACACACAGCACTCCTGGGGCTGCCCAGACACAGCAAGCAGACCTTGATCAAATATGATCTCCTCTAAGGATCAACTCATATATCAAATGGATGAGTGAGACAGAATCCCAGGCCCTGGCTGTTCAGGGTTTGCAGGAGTTTTGGTTTTTACTGCTGTGCTCTTGCTCTAGGAAGGCAGCTGCATTTCTCAAGTACAATCAAAGCAATCAATCTTCTGTTTCATTTCCTGCAGCCTAGCTGAGAAATCTCTCAGAATTGCTTTTCTTGAGTCTCCAACTAACAAGGTGCTAATATATACTTATATATTTACATCCTCCCCCCCCCATATATATTCTGTATATATATTACATGTATCTCCCACATGGGGAGGTAAAACACAGGTGGCAAGACGTTGAATGCAATGTCTTAGCGCAGCTGCTCAGAGAGACCTGTCGGGCTCACACAGGTTTATCTATCAGGACTGCAATTCTTCACTCTCTGAGAAGTGCCTGTATGTTTCAATTAAATATGAAATAAATAATTTTATTTCTACCTCAGCTTCTCCTGCAGTAAATATCATCTTACTTCATATGTCAAACTGAACATATACTGGACTTAAGAGTGAAGGGAGAAACACTTAAAAAAAGCCAAACAACAAGGACACCAGGAATTAAAACACATTGACATGCAAACCAAAATAAGTCAATTAGAATGTAGAGCCAGTCAGAAATCCCATACCGATGCACACAGGTAGAAATAGGTAAAAATCAGAATTTGTTGAAGAGTAAAAATTGGAGATATATCAGAAGAAACAAAATCTAAATTTTGAATGTTCTCAATTTTCAATGCTCAAAACGTTTTACTGTGGACTAAGTTAAGGATTACATGAAAGTTTATATTTGTAGAAGTTTTGCTTGCCAATAATATTTACCAGTAATTTGTTGATATATCTTTAATAAAGTAGGAAAACTCTTATATGAGTCTTTCCAGAAAGTTTATACCATAACAGAAACTGATTCAGAAGTTTTTTCAGAGCCTGCAAATTTGGCCAACTGTATTTTCTTGAGAGAGAAACAAATTTCAAATAGAATATGCTGAAGAACAAAATGGAATCATGAAGACATCTCTATATAAGGCAGAATGAGATTATTTAGTTCATGGAGGATGAAGTCAGAGGCACATAGAACAATTTAGAGAAAGTAAATTGTCACCTCTGATTTATTCTTCCAAAGAGCATGAGAGCAGGTGGATACTGAAAGCAAACAAATTTCAGAAAGGTCTTCAGTCTATAACTAATTTGTTGTATCTATCACTACAACAGCTCACTGAGGTCTTGATCTTGGCCACTTAAGTGGTTAATAAGCCTAGCCAGAAGCTGTTTGGAGTATAAGTGTATTCTTATTAAGACGTACATTTCAGTGCAACTACATGCTTTTTACTTTTTATAGGTTATTGCCAAAGAGAGTACAGGATTTCCAGCAAGAAGGGAAATAAAGGTGCTCTGAACTTCAATAAAAATGCCATTTTTTTCCTTTCATATATTTTGTTTGTGTGAGATCTAAATAAAATTACCTTCTGACCTGAAGGAAAACATTTCACATGTCTTTTCAGCCATTTTTAATAAAGCAACGCAATTAAATGAAAGGAGGATTCAGACACTTTTCCTGCGAAACCATGGCAAGGAGGAGAAAACACTGACAGCATTTTTCTCTGAACAAGTTATTCTGGCAGCCATGTAAGGAGATAAGAGTGGAGAAGGTCCTTCTGGTTAAAATCCATTTGGTAGTTCTGCCTGTCTGCCTGTGCGAGGCGGTGCAGCTCCTGCCGCCCACAAGGAGCTATGCTGCCTTTGCAGGGGGTTTCTAATTAGGAGCTACCAGTCTCTTCCACCTCCTTTAAATCTGTTACTTCTGGACCTGCATGCAGCTCCCATATCCAAGTTCCAGTTAATTTTACCATCACAGCCCAATGTGTTCTCTTAGAGCCAAATGGCAGCTTCAGTTTAGACTCAAAGTGAGAGAAAAAAGACCAGGGGTATGGAGTTGATGAGCAGCGAATGCATGCCCATGGACAGTGGGGATAGGTAGAGTTACTGCCTTCCCCTCCCTCCCTGTATTTGGGTGTAGGGCAAATGATGTTCTCCTAGACCATAGAACAGGGCTTCTGAGCATCCTTGGTGAACTGAAGTGGAGAAATGAAATAGGCCTGCAAGATTTTCCAATTTGTTTAGTGTAAATTTAAGCTAAGAGCCAAAGACTTGTGGTGCCTAGTTTTTCAATTTCATGAGATAAGCAGTCCTGTCCATCTTTGTCTTCCTTTTCTGAATGCATTTGAAGGGACAGTGAACATATCCAGAATGTCATCAGCAGTCACACCCAGCAACTACTTGGCTGGCAGAAGGCAACTGGTTATCTCTAACCCAAGTCTATCCTCTCTGTGCCCCAGATGCAGCAGAGCTGTGGTGGTGAGGAAGAGTCCCTAGTGGGGTGCTGCAGGAGGTTTTGGAAACCATGTTCTCCTTCTTACCAGACATTTGGCAGGACTGCATGCTTTTTTTGACCTCTGAATGCCAAGCAAATGCTTGTTCTCTTAGAGCAGAAGTAATCCTGGAAGGAAGAAGTGTGTGGCCACAATGGGAATACTGATGGAAGAAAGCCAGGCACTGCTCCAAAATGAAGGCCAGGGCCAATGAAGAGGAGAGAGGAGCCCCGTTTGGGCATCCAGCACCTAGGACTTAGCAGGTGCTTGCGCTCTGGTCTGTCTTCTCATGGAGGCACAACCAAAGAAGGGGGTTAGTGAGGAGAGACAGTTGGGGGTTCTGGCAAAACAGTAGCAGCCAGGCAGCTGTAAGCATGCCAATGTGGGAGCACAGTGGCTGTGAGCACAGGACTTAGCAAAAACTGAAATAAAAAAAAAAAAAAACAAACCCACACAAGCAATCAAGCAGAGTACCTAATTATAGTTTTCTAATATAGAAGCAGCAGTAAGGTCAGGTCAAACAGAGCTTGTAGAGCCGCTGCACACCCCGTCAGTGGCAAGCAATGCTGTTTTCCTGGGTTTGTGCTCCCTGTATTCTTGTTTTAACTGCAGATGGGAAGGGCAGTGTAAAAGAGTCAATCTTCCCATCGTTTTCACTTAATCACCCTCCTTCCTCTGTGACTGCTGTTGAGAATTGCAAGAGTTAACAGGGGGGAATTAAAATGAAAAGGGAAAACGAGGGGGACTGGCATAGCATACAAATCAAAACTGACTTGTAACACCAAGTGACTATTTGCAAGGTCCAGCCATACTATCAATAGCCTTCCTTCAAGTTCACCTTATAGCGGGGAGAAAAGAGGAGCCTGTGGTCCCCAGGAAAGGCAGGCAAAGAGTGGTAGGAGATGAGGATAGTGGCAGAGGAGAGAGAGGCAGGGAGGCAGGCGGAGGGAGGGTGAGTGAAGGGAGGTGAGGGGGAGAGAAAGCAAATCCAAATGTCGATTTGTAGACACAGTGAGGAGAGCCTGCTGGCTGACAGGCTGATTTATTGGATTCTTCCAGTTAATCACTGCCGGCCTGTGGCCAAACGGATCTCCAGCAAAGCTGAAAGGCAGCCGAGGGAAACAGGCTTATAAGCATAAAGCCGCATAATGGTGTTCAATGAAGTGTGAGACTTTTAGTTCAGTCTCAGTGAGCCGGCCACATCGCCGGAATGTCAAAGAGGGATTGTGGGTGGAAAAATTATGGATTTAAACTGCTAGCTGTAAATGAGGTCAATATGTCTGGTTCATAAACAGTCCGAGCCTATTCCAAGAATGCAGTGAGGGGGAAAATTAGCGTGAAGCCAACACTGTAGACAAACCTCATTGAGATATAATTGCAGCTATAAATACGAGTGAAAAGCTTACTGAGTGCAATAAAATACAGACATGGTTTTTTATCTCTCTCCCCCCCCATATTTCCTTCTTTCAATCTATGCATTTGTTAAGTGTTGTGCATCTATAATATTCCACCCCCTCCTCCCTCTTTTTTCCCTCTGACACCCAGTGTTGAAATTAATTGAGTGTTCTTGATCTCCCATTCCATTTTATTCAGGCAAGATTGGAAAAAATCAAAAGAGCACATCTAAAGCATTTTCTTCCCTTTTGCTTTTTTATTTGAATCAGGTTGAAATGTGTAAAAAAAAAAAAAAAAGCGTTGCGACTTTTTTATATCTTAAAAAAATGCAGCAAAATGTCTTTTTTAAACTAATACATCTGTTAGATCATTTGAATCTCAATTTAATGAGGTGACATCAAAGGCAAGTATCAGGTCCTATGGAGAGGCTCTTTCAGAAGATATCTGGTCTTTGCTCATGAAACATTGACTTTAAATTAATGTGATGCTTCAGATACTTTTTTCCTGTGGATCTTTTATTACTGTATGGGAGGGGCGGGGAAGCAGCACCAAAGGGTGGGAGGACAGACACTAAGAAATATGCCTTACCCAGTTTAAAAAACTGATACAGTAATAAATTGAAGTCTAATGGCTATGGTCAGACTGTTTTTTCCCCTAAGCCAATTGATTTAAATGGCAGTAATTTGGCTAGCAAGGCTAGCCTTGTTTAAATTAAACCCATTAATATAATAGCACCAGTCTTGAATGAAATCCATCTGTAACAGAGCCTACACCAGTCACTGGTTTAATAACTGTCCAGGGATGTCCTGAAAACACCCATATCCATACAAACAGGAGTAAGAGATTGAAACCAGGATCCAGAAAACCTCCTGTTTCACTAGGGAAAAGGAAGAAGGAGAAACACTGTCAAAGAAAGGTAGAAAATAACATTTATTTTTTTCTTAGCAGGACACGTGAGCAAGAGAGGTCTGTTATAAACTGGGAGGGAAAAGTCACAAACCTTTATTCTTCCTCTAAAAACACAATATGCATCTTCTTTCTCTGGTTTTTATATATACATTTTCAGAAACTCCTGACTCCCCCAACAACTTTTCATCACCTTTCCTTGTCTCAAATTTGTTGGCCTGATTATCTGTACACATGTTGATTGACATAAACATTCTGTTTCAGAAAACATTATATGGAGCATCAGGACCAGAAACTACATTGAAATGTATCTGAAAATTAACATCCACTATAGAAAGCTTATTCTTCACAGCCTTCACAGTGTGGTTGGGACTGATCTTTTAACTTCCTCTCCCATTGTTCTTGGTCCTGTTGTGCCAGGCTGCTATATATTTGAGGTAATTTCTTTCCCAGCTTGAAGACTATGCAGGTTTTTCCTTGGACCTATTTAGAATCAAGCCTTGACTATGGGAACTTGAGGATGCAAGTCTTCCGTTTTGAAGAAAACATCTTTCAGCTTCACTTGCACATTTGTGGGATCAATTTCACTTTCAAAGTTGTTGATCTCTTGAAAATAAACTAATAGTTTCCTTCTTTACTTGGAAACTCCACTCTATAAACATACCAAGTTAATTTTACGTTTTGCTTGCTTGCGTACCACCTACTTACATATGTCTGGTTTATGTTATGATTCATCATTTTGGACATGAGTCAGTTTCAGGTGAAGTCTTTTGCTCCTCTGGAGAGCAGATCAGTGCTGAAACTTACATGTAATAAATATTATATTTTTGTCTGAATTTAGTTTTGCACTTTGCAGTAGAGAGAATGAACAGTGTTTTGGGTGACATTCCATCAGATGTATTCCATATCCTTTTGTGTCTACAGCTGACGAATTCAGATCTTAGAATGCACTTTGGGTTTTAATAATCTGCTGCCACTGTTCGTTTGTATAGACAGTAAAAGAAGAAAAGACTGTTTCACTGCTGTCTCGTCAAAAAATCCTCCAGTAATCCTGACCCATAACCAAATCCTCCTCTGAACTAAAAATAACCCTCAAAAAATCTCACAACCTCATCTTTTTTTATGAACTTTCAATCAAACCAATGAAGAGAGAGTAATTATTAAGCAACACACAGGAACATCCAGGGCAAGCAGATGTAGATCAAACTCATTTGACCCCATTCCTTTCCTTGACTTTCTTAAAGCTGAGACCAGATAGTCTAGTTATATTGTTTAGAAGAATATTTTGTAAGAAAAGGTACATTAATTTTCCCTTGGTTGAAAAAGTCATCTTTTGTTTATCATTTTTTGTGAAATCTTAAGTCCTAAATCTGCACTACTCTTCTTGTCGTAAACAGAGCAGTCAATACATCTCCATATTCCGTCAAAACCTACAAGACTCCAGTGAATGCTGATGAAATTCTGTAGTGAGCCTATTCCCATGTCTTTGGGCACACTTTCTATCTACTGTCACATTGTCTATCACAAGCTTCCCAAGCAAAAGACATCACAAGATGCCCCAGCTTTACACCACTGAAATAAGTTGTCATTAAAAGCTAGGATACCTCTCCTGATTTCATGTACAAGTGGTAAAGAATTCCTAAGAATATTCACTCCCTTAGTTTTTGGTACTGCAGTCTTCCTTGGCTGACGGATGGTTTTGTAATTTGCAGCTTCCTATGAAAAGCTTGAGACTAAAATCTTAGACAAAAAACTGGTCTTTTTAGGTGCGTGTGGGGTTCTGAAGCATATACGGAAAACTGTACTGCAGCGTATGGATCCTGTAACACAATCCTGAAGACTATCCCATCAAGTATCTGGTGTAAAGTGTCCTGAATGGGCTTAATATATTGTAATGAAATTGAGAAACAAGCACAGCAACTCACCTCAAGAATTCAATTGTAATTCCCATGGACTCTTCGAAGTGAATTTAGTGCACATGAGATGTACTGGATTGACAGGGAAAGAGTACCTTGCAGAGAACAAATTTATTTCTATTCAAACAGTTTGGTTTTGGTATTAGAAAATCTCCTGTCATGCGGTGTTTTAATTCACAAGAAATTACCAATGAGGAAATGATGAATTCTTTCAAATGCTAGCCAGGATTCTATTTATCAAAAAAATGTAGAGAGAGAGAGGAAAAAAGGGAGAGAGATTTGTGATGTTATTGTCATTTTACTTTCAATGTATCATTGATTGTGTCATAAAATGAAGTAATATAAATGATAATAACGTGTTGTTATGACTCTGTGTGTCTTTTGCATTATCTGACATTCCGAATTTTTCAGTTCAAGTGTTTAGAACAGAAAGTGTTGTCTTTGTTCATGTATTGGTAAGTGCCTCCTGGCTGAGTTCCCTGTAAAAAACACATCTTCTGGCATATCTTCAATAAAAATAATTCATTAATTTACTAGAAATGGTGCCCTTAAACCTATATAATTATGGTTATATAGCCACATATTAAGACCTATTCATGAACATACTGTATAGATTCCTGTGTATCTGGATCCAGAGATGAGCCCAGTACCATACACATTAATATATTCTGCTTTGTATGTATTCATAAATATAGGGTTTCTGGTGTCAGGAAGGACAACATACTTCATTTTCATGAGTTGAGAATGACTACATAATTCACAGGTGGCAGAGTGGAGCCAAACCACTAATGGATTATGTACAGTCATCTCTACTGGATGAAAGAAAATTCCATTACAGCGACCACCATCACATATTATATTTATACTATATCAGAGACCTATGTTTACAGGGTAACTAAACTTTTTCTTACCCTTTGTTGAATAAATTAATTCCATTGAAAAAAAATATATATATTTCTGATTTTATTTCCCACTGGCAGGGTCTAAATACGTTTTTCATGCAAGGAAATGCACACATACACACACATTAATAATGTGTTTTTCCTAGTCTGTTTCTGAGAGCTAGTGGAATGAGTTCATCTATGGCCTAGACATGATGAAATTTTTGCACCTTAGATTTATACATCTGGGGTTTAACATCTTTCATTCTCTGAATGTGATTCTGGATTTGCTCTGGTGTAAGAACAACTCAGCTCCCTGAAAAACAACACCTGCAATCAGCTTAGAGTGAAACAGAATTAGGCCTTTGTCCATTTAGCTGGAGAGGTATAGTTACCACTTTTCCTATTTAAAGAACACCAAAAGTAACAGGAATAATTAAGCCAAGTCTGAGACAGATACATCAGCTGGAAATAAGTCTGTGTGTTGTTGCTGACAACAAATGATCATGAAGTATCATACAGTAGGATCAAAACAGGTGAGAAAAAGCCATCTCTATGCAATGCTGCTGAATAGCAGTATGCAATAAGTTGCTTATAGAGATACAGGAAAAAAATGTAAAGTTCTATTCTCTGTGTTTTCTTACTGTTCTTCCAGATTGACTGTCCTTCTACCCTCATCAGCAATAGAACAGAAGCTGCTTTCCAGTTTTTAAAATCTACATGCTTATTTGATCTTACTGGGACAACTCAAATTTTCTTCATTTAAACGGAATGCTTAATTTCCTTTTGAAGCAAATAAGCATTCCAAGAATTGCCATAAAGTGTCATTAGCTTGGCTAAGTAGATTTTGGAGGATGTAGGTAGAATCTCAACCAAGATTTGTGTCAGTTTTTACATTTGAAAAGGAACCTAATGATAAATAATCAGGTGGGAGAGAGAGACTGAACTACTGGCCTAGCTCAGTACTTCAAAGAAACCAAACTGCAGTTTTGTCCATACGAGTTATTTATTTGATTTGATATTTTATATTTATTTTATACTTATGTTATTTTATTTTAATTTTTAAATGCAAACAGAAAAATAAAGGAGCTAGCTCTCTGAAGCATTTCTTTCCATGCTGTCTTAATTTATCTTTTTTTTCAAAGTTAAAGGATCCTATTAAATTTAGCTATAATGCATGATAGTACACTTACATAATGCACTTATAGCTATAATGAACTTACAGCCAAAAGGTGCATTAACAGCCTGAAAAGACATGCAACTGGACAGCATTGTATAGTAGAATGCATATCCAGGATTTCTGAATCTTATCAGGAAAGGGTATCTCACAGTAACCAGCATGTCATCACTGGCCCTCTCAAATCAAATTGCTTTGATGAAACAACTCTTAAATTGCTGTCTGCTTACACTGGATGGATGCTCTCCAGCTTGCTGAAACAAGCTTGACAACTCTTTCAGTTAGCCACCTGATTTCTTTTCTGCTCATATGATAAGGTGCTCACAACTATACTGACCTTAGTGGATTGATCAGTGTTTACATCAACATAAAAGATAACAAAGCACGTTCAGCTCTACAGAAAATTTTTGAACAATATGAAGACAACATTTTTAGCATGCATATAGGAGAATATAACTGCATACAACCTGGGTACTAATTGGCTCACCTGCATGGGAAGACAAAGAGTACCACTGTGATTTTTTTTTTTTTTTCCACTGAACGGTCAATGTATGTAATCTCATATCTTAATGAGGAAAAAAAACCCTTAAATTCATCACAGAATTATATATGAAATATTATCTTCTGCACAGCTCTGGTTTCGCAAAGTGCAAAACAAATACTCTAGGAGTTGATACCACACTTTATAACAGGGAATTCTGAGGAAATATTGAAGCAATGTTGAAACTACAGAAGTTCTTGTGGCAGCATTTGCCTCAATCCTGAAGAGGTTCAGTGACATGAACAGGTGAATTCTGTACGTTCTTGTCTAACGAAGGCAGAAATGTAACTTTCAACATACCAGAATATGTAAAAAAAAAAAAATCTTCCTTTTATCCTTCTCCTTCTTGACGTTCCCTTTTTCCTTTCTTTCTTTTCTTTCTTTTTTTTTTTCTCTTTTTCCAAGAAACTATTTAGTTTGCTGAAATAGGCTGGTTTAATAAAACTGGTCTTCTTCCTCCTACTAAAAGTTTACCTGCGAGATCCCTGAACATAATAAAATCAGATTATGAAGGCAATCATATTTACTTGTAATAAATCAAATCTTGAAGACATCAGTTAAGTCTCCCTTACTGCACTGGGACAATATCGTACATGCATACATCAATACCTGAGGTGTCAGAAATATATTTCATAAGTTCAGAAAAATTGCATACACACTTGCAACACCATTATAAGCAGTGAATTTGCAATGTGAACATTATGATGTATAAAGTGGTTTTGTTCCTACATTTAATAAGCACCACATGTCAAGCCCACAAATGTAATGGAATTTGCTGGTGATTTCTTACCATTAGGTGTAGGTTATTGTTTTCAGGAAGAGAACTTTTCAGTACTTTATCAACAGTATCCAATTTTAAGAAGCCATCTTTTTTCTCTTTTCTGAATGCAGCGGATTCTTTAGATTAGTGAAATAAAATAAAATCCCAGCCAGTAACATACTCAGTTAAGTGGAACTGAAGTAAGCACAAGACAATTCCAGTTGCAGGGAAAAGGTTTCCTTTGGACTACCCCTACAGAAAATATGTGGTTTTATTCTAATTCTGGTACAGATTAGGATACTGGAGAATTTTAAAAAATCTTTAGATAACCCATAAAGGTTGAGATGCACAGAGAGCTTTTTCTTGCAGGATTCTTTAGGTCTTGCTTAAGGTTTAGTATAATTCTCATATACACATGCAGAAGTATTTTCAGTTGCTTTCTCACCCAGAAAAGTCCATTGATGCATCACAGATATTTTCAACCAAAATAATAGAAAAGCAGACACTTTTCTTTCTTTTTTTTTTTTTTTTTGATTGTTATTTTTTGAAGTTGATAAAATAAGAAGTCTTGCACTTAGTCGGTGAGCCATGAAGCCCCCAGGGCTGGAACACCTGCAAGGCTCCGGCAGCCTGGTGACAGCACAGAGGATATCAGAAGCTCCAGGGTTGCAACAGAGGAAGTGAGCCGAATGCCAGAATGGGATGGGACTATCAAACACATCCCAAGAGACGGCTGATCCAGCAACTCAGTTTGACATTTTCTATCAGTAAAAGATTTGTATGGAAGAAGATCTACAGAAGTGATGTGTGTGAAGCTTTATGTTTTCTCTACAGATTTGTCTTTCCTGAGCTCAGGAATTTTGGCTAGCCCAGGTAGGTGCAATTTCTGAACCTGTGTTGCTGGATATGGTCAAGTCCATGAAATGAAGAAAAGGGCTGCGTGTCTGTATTGATAAGGATTTTACCTTTCCATGCGCTACTGTTCACACATTCATTAAAGTTTACATGTTGACCTTTAAAATACATACACAAGAGTCCAGATCAGAAATCCAACTCACTCACAATTTGGATTTCTCTCTGAAAATTTATATTAAATGTTATTTCTTTGGATTGTGATAATCTGTGTGCTTGTCTGACGCCTTGCAGTGGGGGTCACCAAACACAGTAGGCAAGCAGCTGGCTTCAAAAGGGAATGCTTTTGAAATTCTATCACTAAATATTAGAAAGCAAATATAGGAACTGTGTTATGCATATGTGAGGCAATAAAATCTTATAATTCCCATATGGCAAGAGCTGCAGCCACACTGCCCAAGTTGCAGAAGGCAAGGGCTCGGACTGACAGAATGAAGAACCTCCCACTGTAAAAGATCAGGTTTGACACCAACTACAGAACCTGAAGGTGCACGAGTTTGTGGGACCTGATGAGATACACAGAATCATAGAATAGTTCGGGTTGGAAAGGACCTTAAGATCATCTAATTCTAACCCCCCTGCCATGGGCAGGGGCATCTCCCACTAAACCATATCACCCAAGGCTATGTCCAGCCTGGCCTTGAACACCACCAGCAATGGAGCATTCACAACTTCCCT
>JAOEHY010039940.1:0-15625 GCA_025447955.1 Psilopsiagon aurifrons | reverse complement strand
CTCCAGGAGCAGAGGGAAGAAAAGGGGGAAGTGAGTGAACAAACTGCGTGGCTGATTTATGGCTTAAACCACGACAAACAGACATTTTGAAAGGCCATTAAGAGTGCAATATTAGGACACCTGGACAATTTCCATTGGTCATTTTGAATTTGTTCATTACATAAAACTCTGAAATTGCTTTAATTTAACACATTATCAATATATTCTTAAAAGAACACAGGATTTACGGTACTGTTGAGCAGATGCAAGTTAATAAAATAATTCAATAAATCCCTTTGTAGACTATTGTATTCTGTGGACTTTGCATTGTGGCAGTTTATTAGCTTGACATAAAGATCTTAAAAGTAAAAATTTCCCAACTTTGCTACAAAAAGACTCGTATGCTACAGCAATTTGTCATTTAAGAGCTTTCTTAGAATCTGTGAATTATGCAATCAGAAGAAAAATTAAATGCTGTTTAGTAGCCTGTGAAGTTAAATATGGTGCTGCAGACCAAAAGACTGAAAAAACTGTATAGAGTATTGTACTTTAGGTTATATTAGTTTAGACTGGTGTATTAAAGTTGAATTCATATAATCATTCAGCTTGGAAAATTTGGATCTAGTACAACTGTTAACACTGCCAATTCCACCATTAAACCACGTCCCTAAGAACCACCATATATATGTCCTGAATACCACTAGGGATGGTGACAACCACTTCCCTGGGAAGCCTGTTCTAATTTTTGATAACTCTTTCAGTGGATAGATTTTTCCTAATCTCAAATCTAAACCTCCCCAGCCGCAACTTAAGGATGTTTCCTCTTGTCTTAAAACCTGTTATTGGGAAAAGAGACTGACACCTCACATTGATCTTTGTTGAGGCAGTTGCAGACAGAAATAAAGTCTCACCTGAGCCTCCTTTTCTCCAGGCTAAACATCTCAAGTTCTTTCAGCTGCTCCTTGTTCTTTAAACACTTCACCCGTTTTGTGGCCCTTCTTTGGATGACCTCCAGCACCTCAATGTCTCTCTTGTAGTGAGGGGCCCAGAACTGAACACAGGATTTGAGCTGAGGCCTCACCAGTGTTGAGTTCAGGAGAGTGATCACTGCGCAAGTCCTGTTGGCCACACTATTACTGATACACCTCAGGATGCTATTGGCCTTCTTGGTCACCTGGACACATTGTTGGCTTAAGCTCAGTTGGCTGTTGAACAACACCCTCAGGTCCTTTTCCAAAGAAAAGATTTCTGGCCACTCTTCCCAAAGCCTGTAGGCTTTGGGGTTGTTGTGACACAAGTGCTGTACCCTGCCCTTACCCTTGTTTATCCACATACAATTGTCCTTGGCTCATCAAATCCAGCTTGCCTGGGTCCCTCTGCAGAGCCTTCCGATCCTGAAGTAGATCAACACTCCCACTCAACTTGGTGTCATCTGCAAATTTACTGAGGGTGTGCTCAACCCCTTGTCCAGATCACTGATAAAGCTATTAGGCAGAACTGGGCCCCGATACTGAGGCCTGGGGAACACCGCTTGCGACTGGTCCCAGACTGGATTTAACCACCATACTTTGGGCTCTGCCATCCAGCCAGTTTCTTACCCACTGAAGAGTGCACCATTCAAGCCATGAGCAGCAAGCCCCTTCAACAGAAACATATAGGAAATGGTCTCAAAGGCTTTACTAAAGTACAGGTAGACAATGTCTGCAGCCTTTCCCTCATTGACTAAGTGGGTCATCTTGCTACTGAAGGAGATCAGGTCAGTCAAGCTGGATCTGGCTTACAAAAACCTAAGGTGAGTGGGCCTAATCACCTTGTCATACTGTAGGTGCTGTGTGATGGTGCTTCAGGTATTCTGCTTCAGAAACTTATAGAAGCATAGAATGGTTAGGAAAGGATGTTAAGATCATCTAGTTCCAAGCCCCTGCCATGGGAAGGGACACCTCACACTAGACGTCACCCAAGGCTCTGTCCAACCTGTCCTTGAACATGCCTAGGGATAGAGCATTCACCACTTCTTTGGGCAACCCATTCCAGTGCCTCACCACCCTCACAGTAAAGAACTTCTTCCTTATATCTAACCTGAACTTCCCTTGTTTAAGTTTAAACCCCTTGTCCTATTGCTACAGTCCCTGATGAAATGATTGAAAGTGTCTCTGTGAGCACTTCTGCCAGCTCCCTCAGTAGCCTTGGGTGGATCCCACATGTCCCCACATATCTGTGTGTGTCTAAGTAGTGTAGCAGGTCACTCAGTATTTCCCCTTAGATTATAGGGATTTCATTCTGTTCCCCATCCCTGTCTGACAGCTCCCATTTTGCTTCTTCAAGGTCTCTCTTAAAAATGCATGTATCAATGTATCACTGTTTCTTTGATTTTAGAAGTGAAGCAGTGCGGAGAAAGAGACGTGCAATAAACTGTATTTTAAATTTCCACTAGTTTTCTGGGCAGGCAGACTTATTTTACACTATTATGTTCCAATCTTTTTATCTTTCAATCAAACCACAGATACACCAGTAGTGTTAAAATGTCTGTCATGATATTAACTTTTTACAGTATACGAACCTTACTGCTAATTTTGTCTTAGTACCAAGCAACTGAAGGTAGATGGCTTCTGACATTTTATGTCTATCTAAGTGTTCAGTTTTAAGAGAGAAACGAAAAATTACTTTGATACCCGGAAATCCTGACTGGTCAAATCTGAAAAATGTTGCTGGGATTTATATTTGGCACAGACTTGAATTAGCTTTCTATTTAATGCATGCTTTTCTTGAAAACAAATCTATCTTTTATGCCTCCTTAAGTAACTGAGATAATATAGGGAACTTATCTTCATAGCTGAAGCTTATTAGATTTTTTCTTTACTGTGAGGCATCCAATCTGCTAGAAACAAGTCAATAAGTCAAACAGTACTGCAGTTGTACAAAGAACAATTATTTATCTAATTTCTGAATTCTATTTTCTGTTATTACTACCAAGCCTTCTGCCTGTAACAGTGAAGATTCAAACAGGTACCTTATGATGCCAGTTGTGCAACAGTGTAGAGGTCCTTTCCAGGGTTGCAGAACTGAGAGAGAGTATGCAGAGGATTTTTTCGTTCTTTTTTTTTTTTAAAAAAAAAACAACCTTCTTCTCAAGTCTCAGTTCTGCATTAAATCGATTAGCTCATCTGTTATTGGCACCTTTATTCCTACAGCTGTTCAGAACTCTAATAACTTTTTTTTACTGTAAATTGACTTTTTGCATCTAATTTGGCTTCTTAGTAGTTAGGGATGTATTTATCATGTTATGAATGCGCTTGAAATGAAACGTATCCTGGAAACAAACACTACCATATGAAAACATTGTTTCCTGAACTCCAGATTTATTATCATGCACTCTTTTCTCAGCCTTGAGACCATAATTGTAATGTTACAAAGCAGTGCACACATAACTAACACAATATTAGCACTGTTGTAACTGGGATCCTTTGTTGTTTTCAGAAGAGAAACTACAGGAGAATTAAAAAAAACCCCAACAAACATGTCTTTTTCCTTCTCCTAGCATCTACACTGTTGGATATTCAAGGAATGTTTGACTCTTATTTCTAACTAACGCAATTATCTTTACCCCTAGAAAGTAATTAACTGGGAATTATCACAGAATACATGAGTACAGCTTATATCTTGAATATCACTAGACCAGCACAGATACAACATAATTTAGGACATAATAATTGAAATTGGAAACACAGTGGTTAGCTCTCCAGTATAACACGTAATTATATTTATTAAGGAAAGAGTGTCTATATCCGAATGCTGTTAGAACTTCCAAGGCTTAAATCCCTATCCTTTTTTATGGTGTCTGCTAATTACTTACTGAAACATGATTGGACATTGAGTATGTGTAACTTGTTTTTCTTTTCTGTGATCCACACTTTTTTGCTGCAATTGCTTCTTTTTTTTTTTTTTTTTTCCTTCATGAGAAACTGTTAATGCAGGGGAAAAGTGACTGAGCCAGCTGGGTTCTCATCATTCCTCTTTGCTGGCTGGTATACAAGTCTTATTTGCAGCTGTTGTGTTGCCTACTGCCTTGTCCTTGAATGCTGATGGGTAGAAGTAACCAACACCCTACTTGAATCACTTAATCACCTTTGAATCACCCTTTTCCCAGCATGGGAGTGAAATAGGTAGTTCACAGGTACTTCAGAAGTAGGCTGGCAAGAAAAGTTTGTGGCGTTTTTTCTTCTTCCTGGCTCCTTCCTTTCAAACTGAGATTTTTATCAGTGAATTTTTTAAACTGACACTTTTTTTTTTTTTAAGGGAATAAAAGTACTTTTGCTTATATATCTGCCCCATGTTGCTCTGTTCTTCAAGGCATTTGTTTTTTTTGCCACTTTCAGAGATGATGTACTGGGCTAAATGGAGCTCTAGTCTGAATCACAGCAGTTTTTCCAGTGTTCTTACTAAAATACCACCAGCAGAGACAGCCCTTTAAAAATAGTAAAAAAAAAGATATTTAATTTTACACCAAAGTTTTACTTTTACTGTTACTGCACAGACATAGTTAACAACAAAATACTGAGTAAACTGCCTAGGCAGCAAACTTAATTTCTATTTGGTTTGAGGAAAATGGTATGAACTGAGTTACATGGTAAAGCCACGTGAAATTTAGTGACTGTGTTTGTGGAGAGTCTAGCTAAGGTTTGGACTCCTCTTAATGACAAACTTACAGTGCTACTTTTTATGCAATTTTAGATTTATGCAGTAAAACTTGAAATTGATTGAAAGTACAAAATTTTCTACATTGAAAGTTCCTTCTGCATTCTGAGAAGGTTGTAAAACCTGACCTTTTCCGCAATCCAAGTGATTAAAAGATAGTAATGTCCATCTAATTAACAAAAAAAGAAACAGAGATGCAACAAAAACCACATAAAATCAGTAGAATCTTGATCACTGTGAATTCTGGTTTTCTTCATTAGACTATGATCTCTTGACATTTATTTTAAGATGCTTTCTTATTATTCATTTCAACCTTTGTAAGAGAAGAAATAGCAAACTGAACACTATTTTCCTTTCCTGAATGCACAGTAAAACTAAACCCAAACTTTATTTTCTGTGTTTCATACTGTTTTATTTTCAGTCTCTATAAAATATTTTAACAACTTAAAAAAAACATAGAGAGGAACATTTAGTAGTGCTTCCTATTGAGGTTTTTAGTAAGTGTTTGTGAAAAGGAGGTTTAATTTTATAGCAGTAATATGGATGCCATGATAGGAGCTTCCTCTTCTTTTTGTTGAGTTAGTGTAAGTAAGGAAAAAACAATTTCCATTTCAGTGCTTACTATCTTAATAGAGTAAAAGTTCCTAGATTTATTTTGAGTGTAGGACTTTGTATAATGGCTGAACACTAAAAAAATATGGGTTAGAAATGATGTCAATGTAAATAACAGGTATTCATTATTTATAATGCATTTATTCAGAGAATGAATTACTCTATACAAGATCATAACAAATCTGATAAACTGTCCTGATATAGTAGTTGCACCTCTGAGCTACATGTGAGCTACAGCAGTGGAAACATTACTATATATACTTCCTATTTTGCATAGTGAAGAAACAACACATAGAGCCCTGAGGAAAAGTCACAGAGCAAGTTTACTAGAGAATGCTGCTTGGATGTGGGGTCTCCTATTGGTAGCTCAGCTCAAATGACCAAAAATCCAACCAGAACTAACAGATCTTTCCAGAGGCAAAAGAAGGAAACATTGATGGGGTGCATGGAAACAAAAATAATCTGGGTTAACTGGGAGATATTTCACAAAACAGTGTTGACACTCCTTTTTACAGACATAGCTGGCAAACATCTAAACCATTTACACTCTCAACAAATCCTTTATAAAGATTATTTGGCTTCCAATTAGGAAAAAACCCAAACCAAAAAGAGAAACAAAGCCAGAAAACCTCAAACCAAAACAACAAACAAACAAAAAATGGATATCCAGATCTTTTTTCTTGGATTCAGTATTTAGCATAATCCTCTGTTCCTGCCTTGGTCACAGAAAGGGAGTTTAGACAAAAGCAGTCTTTGTATACTTTTGCGTTTCATCTACTGCTACATTTCTGTCAAACTCTATGACAGCAAAAGCAACTAGGGCTCACTGCCTGATTTGTGATTGATTTGAATCCTTTCTTCAGTCTCAGTTATTACATTGTTTTAATATGGATTTAGTAAATCCATTGACCTATTTATTGTTTTATTCAAAATAGACTTTAGGTACCATTCCAATGAAGATTACAAAAAGAGTATTGCAACAAATATGCCTTGAGAATTAATAAGGCATAACTGAAATTCTGAAGTTATGGAAAATCCTCTAAGTGGTACAGATATTTTTCTATCCTGGGTTTCGCAGTAGAAGATACAGAGTTTGTGAACCATTATTGAATTGTATGCTGTACTTGATAAACCAGTTTATAATTTCAAACATTTATAGGTGCTCAAATATTTGCGGTTATGGCTAATTACTCAGAAATGTGTAAAAGCAAACTTAGTGTAAATGATGGATGAACTGAGTATTGTACCAACAACACTCTGTGTTTCCAATAAATATGTTGGTATATAGGCAATATCTGTTTTTCATATGTCAGAAACATTTTTTTCCTAATAGCTGTTCTACTTGAACAAATCTCTGGACCTAGGTATAACAGATAATTGTAGGAACACCACTCAGTTTATTCCACTGCCTCTCAGCACTCTCTCAGATGGCACTAGAAGGACCTTAAAGTCAAAAAGTGGAAGATATTCTTCCAGCTGTGGCATCTGACAAAGCCAGAGGCAAGTTTCTGCATAAAATCACCAGGCAGTGATGCTGTCAAGTCCAAGGATGCCTTCAAGTCTACCACATAGTGTACTCCTGACTGGTTTCTGGTTTTCTGACTTATTATTTCACCCTTTTTTTGGTTATTGCTTTACTTTAGAAATATTTCACACTGCTCTATTATTTTAGGAATAGGGTATTTTAAGTTTTTCCTGAATTATGGGGACAATCTTTTAATGCTTAGTTCTTACCTAAATAAAGCTTTTCTTACTTTTTTTCCATGATACAGCTTGATGTAGATTCTTCTGCTACCCTACAAGTAACAGCGGAAAACTTATTTTTCTGTAAAACCCATTAGAGACTTATGACAATAAAACCCATCAAACATATCCCTAAGCAAAAAAAAAAAAAAAAAAAAAATAATCCACAAACAAAAATAATATAAACCAGTGTCCATGTAGAAAAGAGGCAGAGAATATTTTGCCTACATTTTTCTTCATACATGTATATTTAATTGTATATGTAAATGTATGTAAAAAGGAAATACACACATGTACTAAAAATATTTTTATTCATCTCAGCCACTCATAAGCAATTAAACCAGTCTGATTGTTCTGTGTCCTTTACAGTGTACCTGGTCACACTGTGACTCCTAGTGTATGCTTCACTGCTTGACTGTAAACAAATTAATCAAGTATGTTTCTGTTATTCTTTTAAGACTTTCTCCCAGCTACAGAAATGAAATGAAAACATTCAAAAGTTGAGATGAAAGAATGAGACACTTTGTAATTAACAACCATACTTTTGTTTGGTTTCAATATCTCAAACACAAAAATATTTATACAATATTTAACAGCTTTAAATTAGTTGACTTTGCAAGGCAAGGAAACCTTGCCAAGTACTGCAGCAATACTTAGCAATGAAAGTTTTGCATGACCTTCAGTATCATGTTGCTTTGCAAAAAAAGCATAAGATACAGCAATCTAGAGTTATCTTTATGAGTGGCCAATTAAGACTAAGTAATCCATATGTTTAATAGCTTAAAAAGAAAAGTAATTTCAAAAAGTTCTTATTGCTGAGATTGTGGATGATTAGTTGTACATATTAATTTACCTGTTCCATTTGATAGTTTGTTTCTTTCAAAGCACAAAAAAAGTGAAATCCTTACTGAAGTCTGTATCAAAAGTCCATGTACTACTAATCAGATGGAATTTTATTGGAGTTTTCTTTTTTCACTTTTCCTAAAATTATTTAGCATCTATTAAAAATGTCTACATCACTATTTGCTCTTTAGCCTACTAAACATTTTCAGTCAGTATGCTTGTCCTATTTATAATGCTTAGGCTTAAAGATGTGATTTGTATTAAATACGTCTTTATTTTTTGTTTATTAAGCAAGTAACTCTCTGCTAATTTTTGCCTTTTGTTATCTTCCTATTTCGTGCATTCTTACATATAAACTGTGCACAAAGTTCAAACTTTGAGAAGGTGTGAACATGCACATATTTTACAATATATAATTCACCACCACATAAAACATTGATTACATGAAAGCAGTAGCTAAGGAATTCTGCTACTCATCAGGCAAAAGAAAAGCTTCAAAAAGGGAGTGTCAAGGTGAAATTAAAAAAATATAATAAGCATTTTAAATTAGGCTTTTTTATTATTATTTCAACAAATTGCCAGGAAAATGCCTATTTGAACTGATATTAGAATAAAAAAAAAAAATAAAAGGAGATCCTGTTCTTTCTCTTTCTTTTTCTTTTTCTTCCTTTTTTTCCCTTGAGTTTTATTTCTTCTTCATACTCATTGCATAAAGACAAATATTTAGTTTTAGATAAATGTGATTTCTTAGAATCTCAGTTCTAGAAATTATTTGTCTGCATCTGTTGGATTTTATGAATTCAAAGTGTAAAGTCTCATGAAAAAAATATAGGACCCAACTTTATTTATTTCATGTTTATTAACATAGATTTTTTTTTATACAATCACCATGCATTCTCCTTATCAAGGCCAACAATTATCAGCACTTATGCTGGGGTATAATGTGGGATTTGCTATGTCTTTTTGCCCTTTTCTGTTTAAAAAAGTTGTGTGGAAAGTCTTTTCGGGGCTTTTGTTGTCAAGTCTTATCTCAGCCACATCAGGCTCTAGTCTGCCCTCCACAGTCCATGTGCTTGTGAACTTTGGCTTTGAAACTTCATTGTTCATATCAACCACTTGTGGTGATGACACAAAATTGGGAGGAATGGTTGATATACCAGAGGGCCATGCTGCCATTCAGAGAGGCCTCAAAAGGCTGGAGGAACAGGCTGAAAGGAACCTTATGAAGGGGAAGTGCAAATACCTTCACCTGTGGAGGAAAAATCCCATATACCAATAAATACTGGGGACCACCCATCTGGAAAGCAGCTTTGCTGAAGAGGCCCTGGTGGACACAGAGTTGAACATGAGCTGTCAATGTGTGCTTGTGGCAAAGAATTTTAATGGCATCCTGGGCTCCCTTAGGAGGAGTGTTGCCACTAAGCTGAGAGAGATACTCTCTCTTCTCAGAACTGGTGAGGCCAAACTTGGAGTAATGTGTCCAGTTCCGGGCTCCTCAGTACAAGAGACACATGGATGTACTGTACAGAGTCCAATGAAAGGCCATGAAGATGATAAAGGTAATGAAGCAACTCTTCTATGAGGAGAAGCTGAGAGAGACAGAACTTTAGGCTGGAGAAGAAAGGCCTCAGGGTGATCTCAATGCATATAGATGGAGGGTGTAAATAAGACAGAACCAGGGCCTTTTCAATTGTGCTCAATGACATGATCAGCAGCAATGAGCACACATGAAAGCACAGGAAAAAAAATTTTTACTCTAAGATTTGCAGAGTCTACTACCTTGGACATACTCAAAAGCCAACTAGACATGGTCCTAGATGCTGGCTAAAGGTGACCTTGCTTGTGCACAGAGGTTGGTTTCAATTCAGCAAATATTGTTTATTGCTATATGTTTTCTTTAAGGGTTTAATTCTAATCTACTCTGATCTCTGTGTGCCATAGTGAAATTACATTTTCAGGCAGGCAGATGACTGTCTCAAATCACAAACATGAATGGGCCTGGGCTGTGGGCAATAATCGATCCAGCACCTCCCTCTACATCCAGTCTGCATGTCTATCTTTAAAAAAACTCCCAAATATCTTTATTAAGCTCCAAATCCTAAAAAAAAAAAAAAAAAAAAAAAGTTATTTGCAATTTGCTTATTAACAGCTTTTCAAATAAAACTTTAGTTCTTAGCTATCATTTCTAAAAACTATTTATGCTAAGAGTTTGCATAAGAAAAATGTATTCGAATTCAAGAACTAGAAGCAAGTATAAACATATGTAAAAAATTTACTTTTTTCTGGGTATAAAATGTCTCAGTCTTTTTTCTTAATGTACATTAGAAGACAACTGCTAGCTTATTAGAATTTTCATTTCTAAACTCTTCTTAAACATCCTTGTTGAAACACTCATTAATATTCAAGTAACTTTCAATGCTGAGAGGAGGTAAACTCAATATTTAGTTTCTTTGCAGTGCAATGTAAATCATTAATTTCTCTATAAAACACCAACAACAGAGTTTCAGTCTGCCTTCAGATCCCCTTTTACATAAAGAGGGTTATAGCATGAAGATATTGAGGCAGATTTCTGTTAGTGTCATTTCACAAAAGAAGAATGCTTGTTAGTTTTGTTATTGTTATTGTTATTGTTATTGTTATTGTTATTGTTATTCTCTTTCTTGTCATTGTGGTTTTCAGCCAGCTTCCTAGGGCGACAAGTTCTTACAGGCAGCATCTTTCTAAGGTATTCAAACAAAGTGTTTAAAAGAATATAGAAAAAAGTATTGATTTCAAGAAACATCCATCCTACACAAACTTCATTTATGTATATATGCAACTATACGTATATGGGACTTTTGAGTTTTGCCCTTGATAGGATGGGGGGAATGGCTTTACCCTGAAAGAGGGTAGATTTAGATTAGATATTAGGAAGAAGATCTTGTCTAAGAGGGTGGTGAGGCACTAAAAAAAGGTTGACCAGAGAAGATGTGGCTTCCCCATCCCTGGCAGTGCTCAAGGCCAGGCTGGATGGAGCTTTGAGAAGCCTGGCTTAGAGGAAGGTGCCCCTGCCCATGCAGGAGGGGCTGGAACTAGAAGATCTTTAAGGTCCCTTCCAACCCAAACCATTCTACAATTTTATGATACATGTATTTATACATATTACTTATGAAGGAAGTTATATTCAGTAGAAGTTACTGAAAAACAGTAGTGGTTACCATCCATAACTCAATGCCATATCTTCAGAAGAAAAGAAAAGTGAAAGAGTATGTTTCTTCCCTGCTTCTCACACTTCCTCTGTTACAAGCTTTGAGTTGGTATATATTTGTCAGGAGGATCAAAGAACTGTCTTTTCAGAAAAGTCAATCAGTCAACATTTCTTGAAGGGCTTTGAATGCACAAGAGGAATAAGAAAATTAATACCATTACAATCAGAGAAGAAAGATCATGGTCTGGTTTTCTTCTGGCAGAAAAAGAGATTGTTAGGAGAATAATATCTTCTGGATGAAAGATGGAAAAAACAGAAGTATTACAAATGTATTTCTTCTTCCTGGCCTCTCAAGGCATTAACATTTCTTTATTACTCCATGCCAGAATGGTATAAAAGTTTCTGTTTCTCTCTGGTTGATTTGTTCTAAGCGTGGTGTCAAACATCAGAGGCATGCAAAACTTGATGGCATTTAATATACAAATTTGAAATAAAATTTGGGATGGTAAATAAAGTCATGAGGATGAAAAACATGTTTTCCAGTCTACAATGCACAAAATCACCACCAATGTTCTGATTTATGTGTACATACACTATGAATGGACAGATAAATTAACACACCCCATATCTCACACACACACACACAGACTTCATAGTTTTACACTACTGTTTAATAGAAGATTCTAAAACTCTTTTTAGAAAAGAATTTAAACTCTTTTGTTTCATGTGACCTTATCAGAAAAGAGTAGTCACGTTTTAAAATGAAAACTAGAGATGTTGCTTCTACTGTAGAGAGCAGAAGGGTAGTAAGAAAGAAGAGGTTGGAAGAGAACAGTGGATGTGATCAAACATTGACAGTGCAAATCCAGTATTTTGGAAAAAGAGGCAATGTCACAGTAATTATTTTTTTGCCCAAAAATTAAGAAAAATATTGAATATTGTTGACTGAATTACATAGTTGCATATCTTCTCAAAGTGCGCATAGATGCATACATGAGCTCACTACTACTTCTGAGCATTTGGTGGACATCTTGCATTGGCGTTTTAAAAATGCCTGGGGAAATAAGTTACCTTTGCACTTGTATTTCCCTATTACTGCTTCTCATACAGTACAACACTAAATTTAAATGTTGAGTGTCTAGGTAAACCAAATGCCTTCAGCAGGGGAATTCTAAGCAGAAACCATCTACTAGTTTATTGACTTCCTGTCCCTGCTTTGACCACTGGGCCATCTATATTGTATAGCACAGTCCACAGTCTAGATTGTATCTGAATATCAGAAAAAAAAAAAAAAAAAAAAATAAAGAGGCCTTGCAGGTTGCAGACTGGGACAAAGAAGGAGAAATAAGGAGGATCCTGTCTTTTGATTTTGCTAAGCCAGTGATTCACTGTCACAATCTGGTAAATTGACATTGCACAACCAAGCAAGAAAACTGAGTAATAAACAGCAAGAAAGAGATTAAAAGTTTGGACCTAAATTTCCTAAATAAAGGAGAGTAAATTCAGCAACAAACTAGTCCTATATGAGTTCTTATTGTACCACCATAGAAAAGAACATCCTTAATGTATACGTTATCCTTACTAAAACGATTTGAAGAGAGCAACTCTAAATTTACTTTTTTGTGATTTTGTATTTCAGCAGGGAAAAATGCCATAGTAATACCCAATTAAGTTTGAGATAGTTTAACTTTTTTAGTAAAATTATCGCAGCAAGGAACCATATAATATAAAACCACAAATAGCCCAGCCTTACATTACTTTTGCTCTGCATTGTGCTTGAAATGTCTTTATTTTAAAAGCATTTTCTTTGCACTTTTTTTCCAGGACATTATTATCAGACTTTGGCATTCTCTGTAATTAATTCAAATGTCACCAACATTTTAAAGTCATCCTTATAGGCCCAAGAGAGGTCCACTGGCAATAGAAACAAGTATTGCATGGCCTGTTGAGACAATTATTTCTATTTTAGCATGGATTCCATTTGTTGTTCTGAAAGCATTTTTAGCATTTGTGCATCTGAATACTTAAAATGTATTCTTGGATCTTAGGCAGAATGTCCGACTTGGTTGTCAAAATCTCCAGCCTTCCCTAATAATGTCATAATGCATGCATGAGTTTTCAATATGAAAATCTGCAGTATTTTGTAATTTATACTTTTGAGTCAGAGTGAAGCATAAAAGTAATGGAATTTTCTAATGTTACTATGAGTAGCAACAATAATAATGCAAGCACTGCTGAGGAAATTCTTTTGTTATTTATAATATTGGACTATTTAATATGTCTCACTTTTTTATTATTTTTAGTCACATACGTTTCTTTTGAGCATTGTCTTTTAAGCCGCAGAATTTAGTCCTTTATTATCTTAGAATTTTGTTTACAGAAGAAAGCTCACATTTTTTAGCTTCACGTACATTTTCAAGGTAAGTTAAAATGGTGGTTTTGAATGATATATTGAAAGCTGCTAAGTTGTCTGATACACTGGCTGGGGAAAAGCTTATAAAAGATGTGATTGCATGCACACCTTCAGGCGTGTTACAGATGTACTTGAGATAGAGACAGTTTAGATGTTGGCCTAATTGGCACAGATAGAGATGCGTGTTCTAGGTAGTACTGGAATAATGAGGAGGACTGATTCAGGAAAAAAAAAAAAAAAAAAAAAAATTAAGTAAAAGTGGCATTAAAGAATCCTGGAATCTAGCATCTTCATGTGGATTAAATGACAGTACTTCACTCTTCTTGCCTTTGTTTTTCATTCCTTGCCATCCATCATTTGAAAGCTTTTTCAATTAAATGACAACTGAATCCTTTCAGTATGGTGAGACTGATTATGCAGGACAGAAGTCAAGATTTAACCACTAGCGTAGAAGGCACCTAAAGTGGAAAGTAGGGACAAGATATGAGGATCTCCAGCTCTTCGTGGTGCACTTACACTGCCTTCTGCGGGCAGCCTTATGGTCAGATTCATCTGCTGTGTAAACTTTGAGATTTCAAACGCTCCTTCATGTGGGTCCTCTGAAGCACTAATAGCCCTATGTTACAGCATGGTATTGTACATATCTTCCTAGGCTAATTTTTATACCTGTATTTTCCCTTTAAGATCTTTGTTTTGTTTAGTGATTAATAGCCTAACCTATTCATTTTTGGTTTGAAATCTTTCTAAATATTATTTCACCATTAATTTATATTTTTATCTAATGGCTACATATAATTATATAGGTACTTATATTTTATTAATTAACATAAATAATCATATAAAATCTAAATTAAGTATATTAATTTTTCTTATAGACAGTTATAATTAGCAAAATAGCAACAACTTCTATGTTGGTCAATGTTTCTCCAGTGCATTGATCCAAATGAGAAACCTGATGATTGGGTTGTTGTGATGTGACTCAGTTTTCATCAGAGGGATCCCTTTGGCATTCAGATTCTTTGGCTTTCAGCAATTTTCAGTGTTAAAATACTCTCCTCCATCAGCTTATTTTAGTGGTTCCTGTATTTTGGATCCATCTTGGAAGATTTTTATTTTTGTTACAGCTTCTAACCTTTGATGTAGAAGCATAGAATAGTTAGGGTTGGAAAGGACCTTAAGATCATCTAGTTCCAGCCCCCCTGCCATAGGCAGGGACACATCACACTAAACCATGCCACCTCAGGCTCTGTCCAACCTGTCCTTGAACGCTGCCATGAGTGGAGTATTAGTAGCTTCAGTGGGCAACTCATTCCAGCGCCTCACCTCCCTTACAGTAAAGAACTTCTTCCTCATATCCAATCTAAACTTCCCCTGCTTAAGTTTGAACCCGTTCCCCCTTGTCCTGTTACTACAGTCCCTAATGAAGAGTCCCTCCCCAGCATTCTTATAGGCCCCCTTCAGACACTGGAAGGCTGCTATGAGGTCTCCACGTAGCCTTCTCTTGTCCAGGCTGAACTCTCTCAGCCTGTATTCATAAGGGACATGCTCCAGTCCCCTGATGCCATGGTTTAAGCCTAGCTGTAACTCACGCAGCTCGCTCACTCACTCCTCCCTCTTTCTTCCCGCTGGTTCCAGAGGGATGTTGAGGAGAACTGAAGGAATATAACTCCCACAGGTTGAGATAATAACACTCCAGGAACTAAGGTATAACATGAAACCACTGCTGCTACCAAAAATAATAACAAGGGAAATACAAGGGAAGAGAATACAACTGCTCACCACCTATACCCAGCCAGACACAGCAGTGCGCTCCCCTCTTTCAGGTCTCTGCCCTCTGTTTTTACATCCTGGACATGATATGCGGTGCTATGGAATACCTCTTTGGCTAGTTTGGGATGGATGTCCTATCTCTGCTTCCTCCAGGCTTCCCCTCCTCCCTGGCACAGCGTGAGACTCAGAAAATCATTGGTCAGACTAAACATTACTGAGCAGTAACTAAAAGCATTGGTGTTATCAGTGCTGTTCCCAGGCCAAAAGTCAAAACCACAGCACTGCACCAGCTACTAAGGGGAAAATTGACTGCTACTGCTGAACCCATGACATTCCACCCCTTATTCCATACCATTCATGTCATGCTCAGATCCCACATTTTC
>JAOEHY010039938.1:0-13509 GCA_025447955.1 Psilopsiagon aurifrons | reverse complement strand
CTTCATTAGGGACTGTAGTGAGAGGACAAGGAGTAATGGGTTCAAACTTAAACAGGGGAAGTTTAGATTGGATATGAAAAAGAAATTCTTTACTGGGTGGGTGGGTGAAATGGGTTGCCCATTGAAGTTGTAAATGCTCCATCGCTGGCGGTGTTCAAGGCCAGGCTGGACATAGCCTTGGGTGATATGGTTTAGTGAGAGGTGTCCCTGCCTATGGCACGGGGATTGGAACTAGATGATCTTAAGGTCCTTTCCAACCTTGACTATTCTATGATTCTATGATTCTGTGAAATGGCCAGATGCATGGAGGAACAGCAGCCAGAGGAAACAACATGTCTGGGAAACAACAGGTTATTTTCTGTGCTGTGCTGCAGGCACTTCATCACAGCTGCATCAAATGAATCCTGTCTGCATGGGAGTCTGAGCAGCATAACTATGTCAAAGACACTGTTCTATGGCGCTGCTTCGGCAGAGCTCCCTGTGTGGAAATGCCACATGTTTGGATTGAAACCCATGTTGTTCCTCAAGGGGCAATCTGGCCTGTGGTTTGAGGGGGGATGAAACCATTTGTCATTTCATGGGTGACACGGGAAAAAATAATTAACTTTAAGGTCCCTGGAAACAGAGGGAAAGCATCTTCCTTCTACCCCAGGGACAGAAACTCAGTGCAATCCCTCAGGCAGAGAATGTCCCACAGCCTGAAAGCAGAAGTGGTGGAGAAAGGCTCAGGCAGCTCTGGGGTCCCTCATTAACCTTCTGGCAGCACCTGCCACTGGGATAGAGTCCATGCATGCTGCATTCTGCTGTCATGTAGGGCAGGACTGAATCTTGCTTGCCATCTATTTATCATGTACAGAAAGGAAGTTGTTGCTGGTTGTGCTTTGTTTTGTTTTACTGCTCTGCTGCTGTATGGTCTGTGGGTATTCCCTAGACTGGAAAATTATTCTTCTTGTGTGGATGCAACACATGATGTGAAGGTACCCATGAGCAGAACTGGCTATGGAATAGGAACCTGAACTGAATATTAGGTACATGATAATCTTGTTAGTACCTTACTTGAATTAAAATACCATGTATGAAGTTTATTGAAGTCAGATGTCTCAGTGCATTTACTTATCTCCATACAAGTTCTCATTAAGTGTATTGGATCCATTACATGGATCTAACATGTGGATCCAGTATGTGGAAAACTCCCCGTAAAAGCAAGCTAATATAATGGTTAGAGTTGGAAGGGTTCTTAAACACATCTAGTTCCACACACACACACACCCCGCCCCTGCCACAGGCAGAGACACCTTCCACTAAAGCAGGTTTCCCCAAGCGCCATCCAACCTGGCCTCCAGGGATGGGGCATCCGCAACTTTTCTGGGAAGCCTGCTCTGGTGTCTCACCACTCTCACAGTAAAGAACTTCTTCCTAATATCAAATCTAAATCTCCCCTCTTACAGTTTAAAGCCCTTCCTCCTTGTCCTATCACTACATGCTCTTATAAAAAGTCCCTAGGTTGTGCTGCTGGTGCCTCAGCAATGTGGGGGGCCCTGTGTGGAGCTGGGAAGCTTAATGCTGCTGAGATTTACTGTTCTCAGGTCATGCAAAGACAGGCTTAAGTATGTTCCTAAAGGCCTGCTGCTGAGGGAGGACAGCTAGTGCTTCATGTACTCGGTTGTGATGAAAGAAAAAGAAGTCAAGTGCCAAAAAGATAGAGACATTTACCATTTATCATCTTAATTGTGGTTGGGTATATTTAATCATCAATCAAATCTAGAAATGCCAATCATCTGTTTTTCCTCAGCCTCCTGTAAAACTGCTTGATTTGTCCACAAGTGTGGTCAATGAGTCACTGCTGAATGAACAAGGATGAACTTCAGAAAAATTACTGTTATACCTTCTGGGGTGGAAATGTAATGTTTTTTGTTCAGTGTAATGTATGTAATTGGGCTGCACAGCTGAATATTTACATTAAGAATATGTCATACATTGCTAATAACAGAATGCCAAATTTATAATAAGTATTTAGTTACACAAGCATGTACTATTTTCATTTTAAATGCAGAAATACCTCTTCACCTCAGCTTTTTTTTCTCATTATTCCTTTTTACTGATAAACACCCTATGCTTATCCAGTAGTTGGAGAGTTTCCTTCTCTGTCATGCTCTTCATCAAATATTAATGGAATCTTCTTTGCAGTATTTCTTCAAAGTATGTGTTTCTGTATCTTAGAAAATTCACCACGAAAATGCAGAAAATTGTGTTTACAGGTCATCTCCATACTATTTCAGTGGTCAAGTCTCTTTAATCAACCAAGCATACTTCTACCAAAGGTTCTCATGTACCACACAGTAATTTCTGCAGTTGTTGGTGTATCTTTGTTTATACCTTTATTAGAAATACACTTCTAGTTTTCTGAACTTGCCAGCCTGTTTGCTTAGATGGAGCTCTCTAATAGCAACAGATCAGCCCTGACAGCTTGTGTGGCCTAATACCATGCTGAGCATTAATGCCTAATGCCATACTGAGCACACTGATGGGAAGTATCCTCCTCTAACAGAAAACCAGAAAATCCTGGACAGCAACACGGACTGCTGATGGATGTGCAGGTCCGTTCACTCATTCCTACTTTTTTCAAGACATGAATAACGTGGCTGCAGTTAAATGCCCAGTTATATGAAAGTGCTAGTCCAGTAACTGCTGCAACATCTGGCCACCATTGAACATGATAGGATATAGTCTTCTTGTGAGTAATAAAAGTTGTCACAACCTGAGGTGGAATGGGTCAGGAAGGCAATATTTTTCTGTATCTTTTTGTTTTATGTAAAGGTATTTATTTACAAATCTTTAGCTGTAGACATTGGAAAGCTTTTGTGATGAGTCTTAGTTTCCACTGTATACTGAAAATCCCCTATAAGCCAGCTATCTATTTTTCTTTTCCTGCAGGAGCCTATAGTTTCATTTGAATGCCCCTTACTGTGTTCAGATATTGCTCTGGTTAGTGAGCTTCTTGAAACAAAAATGCCATCCTGCAGCCAATGTTTTGATGTGCCCAAAGACTTGTATTTCAGCTGCTGTGGTGCAGAGATGTGTCAAGTTCTCTGGAAACAGCTCTGAAAAACCACATCAGATATGTTTAATACATCACACTTCTGTTGTAGTGTGTTTCTTTACAGCAAAAGTTATTCTTCTGTTAAGAATACTGTGTTTAAATGCCTACCATTTCTCTCATAGGTATAGGTCCTTAAATTAAAATTCTTACATGAATTCCTGAAGTCCTGACTAAAGAGAAACCCTTTTGCATTTTACCCGAATATTCTCCAATTTTATGAAGCAGAAGAAGAGCAGTTTCTGGATTGTTTGACTGAAACTGTTCTATAAAGTGGATATGTAATTTTAATGAGTTAGCAGTTTTTTACAAAGGCAGGTCATCCCTAGTCATTCCAGACATTTGAATATAAATATGAAATTGATCCTCCCTCTCTTTTTCAGGTATTTGCACTAAATACCTGAGATAGATACCTGAAATTCTTTTATCTCAAATTCAACAGGGTATTGGTATTAAATCCCTCCCTATGTTTCTTTATTATTTAGATTAAGAAGTTGTATTCATTAGAAGATGAGATTTTTAGATCCAAACACAGAGGCAGAAGGTGCCTTCATGCCTTTGTTGCAAGAGATAGACGCAGTTCAGATAAACAGGGTGGTCACAGGCTCCGTAGAACAGGGAAGACTGCACCAATGGCAGGTAGAGCCTCACTCAGCTCTTGCCACCAGGTAATGAGAGACAATATGAGCATGTGCTGCATCTGCTTATTAAACTCAAGTTGCAGTACTGTAGTTGACTTGAAACAGATAAGGTGACAATGCTACTCTCTCTCACATGAATATTCCAAATGTGATTTTCACCTTTGCTAAACTGCCTGTTCATATACCAATACCTGTTACAGCTGCAGTGGATGATGAATCCTTATTTAGCCAATTCAGATAATAGAAGAGAGAAATTAAAAATGGAAATGTACACTTTAAAAGAAGAGCCACTTTTGAGTCACATTCTTTGGGATTTTTAAAAAGCTGAATCTACAAAAAACAGTGAGATACCAGAGGAAAAAAATCCCTCTGAAGAGATGAATTCCGTGCCACAAAGTGTGCTTTCTAAATCAAAAAATCACCAGGCTAAGCCTCTTTTTAGCATATTTTTTGACAAGCCCATTCCCTAAATACAGCACGAAATTAATGTAGGGCTACTCACTAGGACTTGCAAGCCAGTAGGATCAGCGTTGTCCTTGATTTAGCCAAGTGGTAGTCTCTGATCTTTCAAAAATATAATTCTGCCTTTTGTTTAAAGATGCAGTTTTCACAGGGTGATGCTAAACCTTCAAGAAGGAATCATTCCTTAATGAGAAGTCTGAGGCAGACTAGCTTCTCCAGTGGCTGCATGCAGCCTATCAGTTACTTTATTTCTAAAATAGACAGAATTGTAATTTGATGAGTTTTATAATAGAAGTTAGTTCTTGCTCTCTAACCAGCCATGAATATTGCGGAGTCATCAGTGTAGGTGGGAAGTCACAAGAGCACTATCATCTTTTCCCTTGACCAAAGCATATTTACATGAAAACTGGAAAAGCCTGACTGAAACGTAATCCACATGTTCTGCTGTAATTTAAAACGTGATCATAGTCATCAGTGTTTCTAACAGTTACAGAAGATGAAAAACTTGATCATAAAATGTATGCTGTTCCATTTTAGTAATGCTAGTTCACTATGCTTTACTTGAAAATTGCATACTTTGTTTGAAGGTAGTGTTTTCACCAGACCTGAAAATCTCCAGTATTCAGAGTCTGAATTTGTCAAGGCTGCGTGTAAAAAATTGCAGTTATTAGTGCCTTTTCTCTCTTTCTTTGTGGAGACCTACTTTTCAGTGCAACGTGTGGAGCATTAGTAATAAGTAATGCATGGGCAGGAAACAGCAAAAGGAAGTCAGGAACTGTGGCACTTCCCTCCAAGTTTCACAAGTCTGAATCCAAGGAGTAATACTTATAAAAGTCCAGGTTTTAGCCTCCAGCATGGTCATCTGTGATATTCCACAGTAGCTGCTTTGCATGGACCTGTGGGATTACAGGATTGCAGCCCTTTAGGATCATGAGAGTTGACACTAATCCATACATACCAAATTCCACATTAGGTCTCTGAGTGAAAGACAGACACCTCCCATCAGTTCACCACACATGCATCTATCGCTCAATAGTTTGTTTTCTAAGGAAAAGTGCACTATCTTTTTCACATTTATGCACAAATAAATCTTTTGCCTTGCTGGGGCAAAAAAGAGGAAGGGGTATAACGGAGTTGAAAACCAGTCTAGGTAAAACCAGATACATATCCTAGATAAAGGAGTCTCTTTCACTGTGGAAAGCATAATGATAAGGGCTTTCAAAAGCCTGGATACTTTGACATCCAAAGAACCGTTGTCACTTGCACTAGTTGATGATAATCTGAATACGCAAGCTAATAGCATCCAATCAGTGGGATCTTTGTGTTATACAAGTAAAAGAGTAGCACCTCTTTCTTGTCTACCAATAGTATTTCAACATGTATTTCTTCCTGAACATCAGTATTTTCCCTGCATTTTCATCAGCAACAACTACTGATTGTTTTTATGATGTTACCCTCTTGGTTGAAAGAGCATGCTGACTGTTGCTATGTGATAACACATCTAGACTTAAGCACATAAGGTGAATCCCATAGGCTAAATACCAATACATCTCTGTCATCTGAGAACCATTTGTGCTCCTGCTGTGCAAGCCAGCTGGTCTTCTGCCTTCTCTTTATTTTCACTGGTGGAGAAAGTTTACCGCAGATTCCTGCTCTATTCAGGCCAGTTCCAGCATCAGTGAGGCTTATTATTAGAAAATCCAAGATCAATAGGGAGGGCTATTTTTAGAAATGTTATAAAAAAGGAAGCAGTGAGATTCAAAAGGTAGAGCACAGGAGTGCTTGGGAAGAAGAGACAATGAAGGTGTTACCCACTTCTGTTGTTATGATCTTACTGTGAAATGGCAGACTAAGATGGAGAGTGGGCTTTTATTGCTTTTACAGCTTCTTTAGATCAAAGGGTGAGGAAATAGTCTGGTACTTTTGTATGTAGCATGCAGGCAGCTTCTCATCCCTGATGTCCCAAGAAGTGTATGCAGTTGCTTTTCTTGGTGAGCATGGGGCCTCTGCAAGGAAGAACTTTCATCCTGATGGTTTTTTTTTCTCTATCAGGTTGGTTTCCTTTTGGGGAAAGAGACCTTTTTGTTTGGTGCTTTTTTTTTTAGTGGCAGTTTAGCCACTGATGGACCAACTTTTTCCCGGGATCTTTCTTTACAAGGTATTGTGTCTGGTGCCATAACCAAGAGGCTCAAACACAAGCAAAATGAATTTACACAAGTTGGAAGAATGGAGTTGAAACTTCTTTGAAACTTCTTCGAAAGATCTTTCCTGATATAACCATAGGAGCTCATCGCGGCAAGAGGGTGTTTGCAAGCTCATCACTGCCTATGTCTCTTCAGAGAACTGCAATGAAAACTAGTGAAAGGCTGAGGCCTTTCAAATATGAGTTATAGGAGAGACAGATTAGATGCAACAATAGATAACGATGGACTAGAAGGCTGTACATTTATCTTTTAGCCAGTGTCAAATTGAAATTAATTGCTCACAAAGATTTTGTGAGTCATAACTTTTGGAGAGATCTCCTGAAAAAAACCTATGCATTCAAACACCCTGTTTAACCTCTTGCAAGAGATCTAAGCTATGGTCAGCCTGTTCTGGATAGAACATAACATAAAGGAAAATGTGTCTATTAAACACACACAGAGGAGTTGAATCATATGCCTCAAAGCCAAAGGGAGTCGTTTTTGACAGAGTCATGTCAGTGCACAAAATGCATTTCACATGGCTTCTGAATGCACTACGAATTATATTTTTTAAAAGATGCAAACTCTCCTTTTCATCTTATATGTGTGTGAATATGTACATATGTTTAGAGACCAGGAGAGAAGTCAACAAAAATGTCCATCAAGCCCAGGACTTGGAGTTCAGATCTAAACTGGTTTCCAAATGTTCTTAAGGGTCTTATGGAGTAAAAGAGTATGCTGGATGCAAGTCACATCAGGTTTGGGTTATGTTGTTAAATGATCCAACTTTGACTATCATTTGGTTTAGTTCTCAGGGGGTTTGCCTTTCTGAAAAATTAAATAAACAAAATGCTTCAATTAAATATGGATAGGAGGACTATTATTGTAATGTTGGATTTTGAAGTAATCTGGCAATTGAGATTCTCCAAAATGTTTTACATATAATTATTTCCACAAAAGATGTATTTTGGCCTCCTTACAAACTCACTTCCTTTCAGTGGCTCCCAATCCCACTGCAGCTTTGTGCAGCAATTGGCTCGAGAAGCAGGTGCTCCCAGCCTTGTATGCCCACAGGAGGAAGCAGTCAGCACTTTGCTGTTTTCAATCTAGGGGCAGCTGAAAGCACCTGTTCCAAGCAAAGTGTAGTAATGTGCTGTTTATTTAATGATTTGTAAATATGTTATCCCTGTTCACAGAATGTTTTACAGCCTTTGGAAGCCCTGCTGAACCCTGCCTAACAAGCCAATGAAAGACAAAGAAGTTAGCTCACTGCTGGGGCAGAATCCTGACATCAGTGGACATCTGTTCTGTTGCCTTCCCTAGCCCTCTGCAGTTGATGGTTTGGGTTGCTGATGTTTAGAGCACCTTAAAGTGCTGACATGGGAGTTGTGGTAGAAATGCCTTCATTGTTTACATCAGGATCCCCCCGTTAATGTTCAGTACATCATTTACATTGTTTTCTGAAGTCAGACCTCTCTTTCTTGTAAGCGTCTCTTCCCTTTTTAAGCCAGTGTGACCCTTGTCTAGCATGAATACAAAAAAGCCGGCCTAGCAAAGAAGGTTGTATAAATTTTGCTGCCACATATCGTGTGTTGTTACTGTCAACACTATCAAAACTTAGCACTAACATTTGACAGTTTTAACACTGATTAGAAAGTGCTATACAAACAGGAAAGCCAGGATTAGTAAGGCTGCATTATTTGTCAGGGATCATCACCATTTAGTACTTGTACCTGACTGTCTAAATAAACTGAAAATGTGAAATTTAACATGACAAAAATTGTGTTATTTCCCCTACCATCTTTCCATGGTATTTTTCATGGTACAGCCAGACATCCCATAAACAGAACAGAGAACTCTACTCCAAAAATGGGATCCTGCGCTGATTTGCAATGTTATTGAATCCTGAGATAGATAACTTCCTTTTAACATATGGGTAATGACGATAAGCTCCACTAGGTGACCTGTCTGCTCATTCTATGTGTTATTTTTGTTTAAAGGAATGTCCTTGAAGTTTCCTTACACATTCCTTTCCTTGTTTACTCCTGCTGTGACCAGAGATGTCACATATAGTGCAAAGAGTAATTTTGGACCAGTTTGTCTGCATCAAATGTCACTTCTGTTTTCAGTTGCGGGAGGACTATCCCTCTTTCCATATAAACTTCTTCATTCTGTATCTTGCTTTGCTGCACAACAATCTGCTGTCGTTAGCAAAGGCACTTATACCTGACGAAATGTCAGACTGATGAGTACATTCCTAATGCAATCTTACCAGCTGTCACTGCAAAATAATACATTAACAAAATTGATCTTGAGCGAGGATGTGCATGCCTGCTAACATCCTAAGTGAATATTTTTAAAAAATAAATATGCATTTTTCAATGGAATTGCATTGAATTTCTAACTCAAACATCTCAATGTTAAAATCTGCCTGAGTTGTAGCTGCTACTAGCTGTTTTCCACATGTTCAGGCCTTCAGTTCTTTGTTTAGAGCTGAGGTTCAGAGAGGAAAGAACAATAAAAGATTTTTCATGTGGCAAGTCCAGTTGCTGTTGGTTTTAGAAGTATCACCAAGAGTCATCTCGACTCACAGTAAACCAGACGGCAATGTGGCCCAGGTCTCCTGTAACTCAGCCAACAGAGTGCCTCTCCCCTCATCATTTCTTGCAGGGCTGTTTCCACTGCTAGATGCAGCTCTGAGTGCCCTCTGCTTCTGGCCTCCTTCTGTAGCAAAAAAGGTGGCCAAGAGGATCCAATATAGCAACAGAGAAAGTGGCCCTTTTCTCCAGTGGTCAGAAGAGGAGCTGCCAGTAAGCACTGGCTGATGGCCAGGCATAAAGCCAAAAATGTCTTCCATACTCAGGCAGCCCTCCAGCCCTTTGGACAATGGTGCGATTTGGGGGGAGGCCCATGCAGGGTGAGAGGTGGCAGCAGATGCTGCCTGTGAAGGAGTGTAAGAGAGAAGCTGCCTTCCATGGCCCCTGGAGCATCCTTCAGGGATTGGGGGTGCTGAAGGGCTCCTGAACAACTTGTTCTTGTCTCACCTGGGGTTTGCCTCCTGGGAAAACAGGAACTCCCCACCAGGAGTAAGGAGAAAAAGGACTGCTACTTTTGGTGTAACGCCCCAGTTTTCCTCCCATTAGGCTTTCTGTGGGTTGAAGATGTAATTATCTGACTCTATAGTCATCCTATCCCTCCAGCCTCAGTCAAGAAACACATGTCAACCAGCAGCTGTATGGCTGGTGTTGGAAGAAGGGGTCAGGCAGTGTGAGATTTGGGGCTGTGTTCCAGTTTCCTGTGGAACAGTATACAACCCCCAAGTTCCCATCAACTGAAGGCTTTTTGATTTCCCATTGAATTGTGTGCTTTTATTATATAGCTTGATACAAAAAAAAAAAAAAAGAGAAATAAACAGAGCAGGGTTAATCTGTCATAAACATCTCTCAGTATTGCCATATAATAAAAAAATTGTTTCCTTTATATCCCACCTACTGGAATATCTCTGACTACATGGCATGTGTTTATTTGCCTTGTGTGTCCCTTATGGCCCCTGGCAGTAGCCTCCTGAGGTTTCTGTCAGCTGCTTATACCACTAGTGATTCATGTTAGTAAATAAGGGAAGTTACATGTATTTTATTACCTTTTCTTGTTGTCTGATTATTACACAAGTGGCACTAGTTTTCTTTGTTGTGTAATGCAAGGTTTTGCAGGCATAGTAAAATGAACTTTCCTGGGCCTATTTTTAGAGGTGATCAGAGAGATTTGGATTAGAACAGATTAAGTAAGGACTTCTGCAGAGATGATACATAAACTAAGCTATACCTTTACTTAAAGACATGTGGCCTGACTGATAAAAGAGGGGGTTACAAAATAAGTGAAGTTGAACATATTCTACAAAGTGAAGGGGGAAAATGGTGGTTTACCATCTGCCTGTCCACAGGCTGGCCTGTGTTTTTAGCTAGCAGAGTGCACTTCACACTGGGAAATGAATCTGTGAGCCCTCATGATGCTGTGAAGGGAAGGTGACAATTTTATGCCTTCAGTATTCATGACTGGAAGGGGCAGTGCCCATTAAGCTTGCTTTTGGATACAAGACTGTGCTTCAGGCTACTGTGATCCTCTGCAGAGGAGACAGATTTGCATGCTGCTGCTCTGCCCCTGCTAGAATACTCCTTTGCACTTGTCTGACCGCTTTCCCTGGCAAACCAGGATCTCCGCCCTTGCTCCTCTCCAAGAATGTGGGGTTTTGTCCAAGCAACAGTCAGACAAAACTCATTTAAATTCCCAGCTTTTTTTAAATTTATTTCCCAGTTTAAATTTGCATGTGACTAAGCTGTTTCAGCCCTTTCTCTAAAAGGTCAGCCTAAATTATTTTGTGCAGATAATATTAAAGCTTATGTGCTTGATGGATTTCTGTAGCACATAAACACCACTTCTCATGGGACTGATGACCTGAATAATTACCTCATCTCAGTCACGGTTGAGCTAATCGGCTAAACCAATTATGATACAAGCTCAAGCCATTTATGAAAGTTTCTCATATTGCTTTATGCAGACTGAAAGGTTTCAGGTATTATACACAACTTACGATATGGAGAATAATGATGCTCAGCACTAAATTTTGCTCTTTTTAAATACAGTATACATTTACAATCTCTGTTAACCCAAGTTTCACAGCGTTGCAGAGTGAAGATCAAAATTTCCCTCAAATAATTTTGAGAGATTTATTCTGAAATACTTGACCTGATTTTTTTCTTTGTATATGAATTATGGTAGAGTAAGTGATAGTCATATGTAATTCTGTTATGATAGGGAGCTATACATAGCAAAAATATTAAATACATGAACTAGTATTTTAGTACATCAACAAGAAAAAGTTTAAACACAAATTTGTATTCCTTTAGGTTGTATTATTCTTCAATTTCTATTACTCATTACATTGTTTGTGTAATATGCACTTGACTTAGACATAATTTTCATAGTTGTCCCTACATATGATTATGAATTGCAGTCGTTATCCCATCGAATTCTATTACATGCAGTTTTAATCATTGCTGTAAAGTAACATTGCAGAATTGTCATTAATACTTACAGATGCAAACAAAGCAAACTGGACAGTTGTTTATCATGATGGTTATGAAAAGCAACGAGTAATGTCAATTTAGTCTTTTGCCGGACCCATTTTTGACTGGGATAATAGGCAAAAAGCCATAATAAGCTGTTTTCATTCTCAGCATTTTGGTGGAAAATAAGCTGTCTACAGAGATATTTTTAAAAGCTAAAATAATTGCATGCTGTATGTGATTTGCTCTCCTGTTCAGCTTGAGTTCACTATTGATCCTCTAGTATTTCCTGTGATGTCTATTACCTGTAATGATCTAGTGTACAAATAGCCTTACATCTGTAATTTTGTCAAAACATCTCATTTATAAAATTGCCTCCTGAGATATCCATGACCTCACTTCATCAAATGCATTGTTATGTCATTAGCCAACACAGCTGAGCAAACGGAGCTTATTTTAGTAAGTAGCAACACTATTCCAGTTCTACATGAAATCAAAGGCAGATGAAGAAATATCAGTTTAAAAGGAATCAAAAGTTTCCCAAGACTATTTGTTCTGTTTCAAACATGAAAATTTAAAGCTCATGCTTTTGTAGGAAATTTTAATACAATGATTTTTGGCTGATTACAGAAGAGCACTTCGAAACCTGAAGTTCGTAAACACCACTTGTGGAAGGTGTTGCAACAACTAATTAACTTCAGGTAGTTCCATGCCAGAAATGCCCATTTATGTAGTCTGGGATGAAATTAGTAAAATTAGTTATACTTTATCTAGAATATAAGGAAAATAAGTAATTTATCCCAGAATAACTCTTTTGTCATATGTTCTAAATAAAGTATTGTTACTTTTGCTCTGCCACTTCAAATCAAAGGGGAATCTTTCAAAACTGTGCTAGTTACATAAAAATAAGTTATACTACAGAAGAACCATGGCGAAGCTCTGTGCAATGCCAAATATTCCACAGAAGAAAGATGGAGCCTTCAACACCTGGCAGTATTATGGCTTCTACTTGAAAAACCTTGTGACTGAGTGGAATTCCTTCTTTATGTGGAAAAATCCATAATAAATGTTAATGTAGTTGATGTGATGGATGACTTATGCTTTCTTGTTTGTCACACAGAGCCAGTATGTGAAATCTGAAAAATTAAATAGGATCTGTGGGAAACCTAGTTTCATGTTTAAGGTCTCTTCTGCACAGGGGATTAAAGAAGATTTCTTATTGCCTGTTCTGTTTCATTGGTCTGGGAGAATGATGGGCAGCAACCCTGCCCTCTGATCAGGAGAGCAAGTTTAGCTATCACCTCAGTTCTTGAAAAATCAGGATGCTGTGTTTGCATGCTGTGATATATGCATAGTTATTCTTTCTAATAATTTATTATTATTATTATATATTAATGGGAACAGTTTCAGGCTTTATTATGATTTAAAATAGGTGGTGGTTGAGGACATATGAAAGGGAAGAGAGGGAAAGGATGCTGTGGAAGGACAAAGATTGGAGACTCAGGGAGATGACATGCATTTAAGAATAATCCATCTTCCTTGTCCTAAAGCTTTTCACATGTAGTGAATATGTGTGAGAATTGCTCTTACCGACAAAATAAATGGTAAGATTCAATTTATTTAAATTTTTCTTTTTCCACATACACTGACCACTTCACAATTGTACCATGACCCTTCATATGAGGAGCAGAATAATTGATACCTTGGTAGTGCATTAATGATATAAAATGTCATGTCTTTTCTGAGGACAACCAGATTATTCAGGTTCAGCATATTCTATCTAAAATTCATTTATACTGCTTTATTTTTGTCTTTTAGAAAAATAACAAGTGCACAGATGTATTTTCCTGCAGACTGATGTGACACAGGCAGATGCTTTACCAATTGCTTCAAAAGGCAGTTTGCTGAAAACAATTTTGTATCAGTTATATCTATTAATTGAAATTATTGAAAGAGTTCACAATATATTATGGCTGTGGATAATAGTATTTATCGGTATATGAAGTTAAAGACTCCAGACTAATCACTTTGTGATCTATTCATTATGTGTCTTGTCTGATCTG
>JAOEHY010039937.1:0-33097 GCA_025447955.1 Psilopsiagon aurifrons | reverse complement strand
TAATGGGTTCAAACTTAAACAGGGGAAGTTTAGATTGGATATGAGGAAGAAATTCTTTACTGTAAGGGTGGTGAGGCGTTGGCACAGGTTGTCCAGAGAAGCTGTGGCTGCCCCATCCCTCGAAGTGTTCAAGGCCGGGTTGGACGGGGCCTTGGGCGACATGGTCTAGTGTGAAGTGTCCCTGCCCATGGTGGGAGATTGGAACTGTGTGATCTTAAGGTCCTTTCTAACCGCAGCCATTCTGGGATTCTGTGATTTTTGTGAGGTTGGTGTTTTGAGGTTTGGGTTTTTTTAAATAGAAGTAAAAAAAAAAAAAAAAAAATATTAGAGGGGTAGGAGAATACCTTGAAAAAATTGCCTAAGAATTGAGCCTTGTGGAGTCATAAAGGCCTCATTCTAATTGCATATCCCATTTTTCCATGAAAGCTATGGTAGTTTACACATACCCTAATGTATCCACCCAAATGCCAGCATTTCCAAATTAAAAGTGAATTTTTGTGACAGTGTGTTGTGATACAAAGAAATACAAACCCAAATCCGCAATTATATATGGGGAAAGACAGGAAGAAACCAGAAAACCTTAAGAGAACTCAGTACTCTAATACTGTAATATTGTTTGAAAGAAAAATAGTCCCTTTTATCAAAACTCCCTCACATTCCTTTTTGCATGGAGCCTGTTGGGTGCTCCATGGATGCTTTGTCTGAGAAAGATCGGTAGATAGGATAACATGTATTTTTATCCTCACTGTATTCATTTACTTTTTAAACGCATCTTCCCAGAAAACCCAAGAAGTGAGGCAGTCGGTTCCCATGGAGCACAGTCCATCTGGTTTTAATGTGAGCCTGCCAGAGACTTCTTGAGGAATCTGAGGCTGAATTACTGTTTGCGCTGTTAGACATGTAGATGAAGGATTGCATTCTCCAGTTTCATTTTAAGTGGGACCTCAGTGCTGCAAGACAGAAGATTGTTAACTTGGGTTAATCAGGTGTGACCTCCAAATTCCCTGGAGGATGGTGACAGTGACTAAGCTGGATTAGGAAGTGACATATGCAACGATTTTGCATCTGCCAGGGATGATTTTGGTTTCCGGCTTAAATCAGCAAAAGCTGTGCTGGAAAATTGCACCAAGTGGATTTGATTTGTAAATGGATTTCTGTGACTAATGGCTGATTTGTTTCCTTTTTCTTCTTTCAAGCAGTACAATGGAAACCTTACGGCAAACTAGGAAAACACCAAGCTCTGTTACTTACAGGGTCTTTTTGGATGTAGGAAATAGATAAGACTTCAGCTCACAGGACACACAAGATGCATACAAAGCAAGTGTTACACACGTATAGCAAGCATGATGTGGTGGAGGTAGAGGGCACACCAGGTCTGCCAGACCTCCCCATTTGCTGTGATCTTTCCTGCCTCCTTCCCTCAGTCTCACCAGAGCAGTTCTGCCAGGGAATGCTGCAGGCTGCAGCTGGCTGTGTCATGAGCGTGCCTGCACATCATGGGAAGGGAAAAGCAACAGGGCTTTGCTGTTCTCCAGTTTGTTTGCAGAGGGTGGGAATAGCCAGTGGAGGCCTTATTTGCCTGTTCAGTTCCTGCTTTGTCACCATCCAGAACCATAGTGCCCATGTCTCCATGTGAGGAAATCTGTAAGCTTTGAAGAAACATCTCCACTTCTGGTTCATACAGCTTTCCTGAACTGACGAGGAAGCAGAAATGCCTTCAGACTTTTTCTTTTTAAAACTACCTCCTTCTTGCTATTCAGTTTTACTTTATTAAATTTGGAACTGTGCTTTTTTTCTTCCTTTCCTTTTTCCCAGCTTCATCAGCCAGTAATACTTCTACTTTTCTTGATTTGCGATAAGAAAAGGGGTGATGGGTTCACACTTAAACGGGGGAAGTTCAGGGTAGGTGTAAGGAAGAAGTTCTTCCCTGTGAGGGTGGGAAGGTGCTGGCACAGGGTGCCCAGAGAAGCTGTGGCTGCTCCATCCCTCTCAGTGTTCAAGGCCAGGTTGGACAGAGCCTTGGGTTACATAGTCTAGTGTGAGGTGTCCCTGCCTATGGCAGGGGGTTGGAACTGGATGATCTTAAGGTCCTTTCCAAACCAAACCAACCTGTGATTCTGTGCAAGATTTTCCAGATTGTGAAATCATTTTGCATCTTGCAGGCTAAAGATGCAAATGGTGTGTTAGCTATAGCGATCGCACTGTTGCTGCAGCTGCGCTTGTAGCTTGCTCTGCTTTAACTTTAATACTTTCTGAACAAAACCTTGTTGATTTTTGCACAGAACTTGAAATTGTCTTTTGAAGCAGTATTTTTATGCAACTGAACATGAGGCATTGCTCTGCGCACAGTGGGCTTTGCAGACTTGTGGAGCAGGGAACACTGAGGTTTGGTGCAGTCTTACCTGACGTACAGCACTGATTTAGTTCTACTGTCATTTAGTTTTCTCATTTTGAGTGTTTTTTGGGGTGAAATTTTTCTTTTCTATTTTATTTTTATTAATTTATTTTTTTTTTATTTTCTATTATATTACCATTCTAATGTCAAATGGTAAAATCCTTAATTTAGGATATTTTTCTCTTGTAAGATGCCAGATCTTAACTTTGTTGTAGTCTTAAGAAAATATTTTGAGCAGGCATTCTTACCTGCTGTTACCACTCAACTTCCTCATTACACTGATTTCATGCTGATTGTAGTTACAGGTAAAACCTATGTACTGATGGAAGGTTGTACTTCTAGTGGTGTGTTAGATTTTTTGTAGTAATGGATTGGCTCATTTCTTTTAAAAGGTTTATTTTAAACCTCCTTAGATACAACTTAGCATATTTTAAAGCCTTGATCAGATATTTTTCATGGTGCTTAAAGAAAATCCTGGGCAAGTTCACTTGATCAATACCTGCACAAGTGTCTGCATGTAAAAGTACAAAATGAGAGATTGGGCAAAAATGCAAAAGGGAATACATTTTTAACACATCTCCATGTATACTGTAATGGGGAGTAAGCAGCCTTAGTGGCTGCATGCTGGCTTACAACACCTGAATACGCAGGATGATCATATAAAATCATTTCTTCTGTGTCTCTTTGAAAGATGGTTTGGTCATTAATAGTGTCGAATAGAAATCATCCAGAATTACTCATTTTTTCTATATATAATTTAGGAGATTTATTAGAATATGCTTAAACTACCTGGAAAATTAAAGTAACTTTTGTTAACTTGTCTCTTCTTGCAGACTAATAACTCTGAGGCTGTTAAAAATCATGTAACCAGAACTGTAAGTAGTTCCATTTTCTTTATCTTCCTTTCCTTACCCCAATGTATTCTCCTGTTCGTGGCTGCTTATTTTTAGTCCATCTTCACAGAGCATTCATTGCTAGCAGTTTCAAAGAACTCATTCTGGTTTCTGTGCTTTGTGAAGTTAGCCTTTGATTAGTGAGGGTTTTGCCACTGGGTTTATCCAGGAGCAATGAAGTGAACTCTCTGTTCCTTATTTCTAAATCAAGCATGGAAGAAGTGAAATATTAAAATGTTCATAGGCTCATTGTATTCACCGGAGTTAAAAAAAATCAAGAGGGCTCTTTTTCCAGCAGGAAGGATATTAGTCTTCATATTGTGGTCACTATGCATTCAATCTTGTAGCCTTTATATGTTCAAGTTACTGTGCCAGGTTATTTGCAAAACAAAAGTAAATGCCTTTTCCCAAACCTGTGTTGTTATTGCTGTGTTACTGCTGATACAAGCACTATTAAATACATTTGTTGAAGTACAGTAGCACCCAGTCTTGCAAGTGATGTAGAAATTTCTGCAGATGGAAGTATTGCACATGTTCAGTACTGATAGCACTTAGAAATACACTTTTACTAATTTCTGTCAAGTAAGTAAGGCAAAGAAGAAAAGACTTTTTGAAGTCCTTTGTGGTTGCCTTTTATCAGCATTCTGACTTTGGCTGGGATAGAGTTAATTTTCTCCCTAGGACCTGGTGCAGTGCTGTGTTTGGGCTTTAGTCTGAGAACAGCGCTGATAACACACTGATGGACCTGATCAAGGACTTTTCAGTCTCATGCTCTGCCAGTGAGGAGGGGCACAAGGAGCTGTGAGGAAACAGAGGCAGGACACCTGACCCAAACTAGCCAAAGGGATATTCCATACCACAGCACATCATGCCCAGGACAGAAATGGGGAGGGGGGGATTGTCCAGGAGCTGTGGATGGCTGCTTGGGATGGGCTGGGCATCGATCAGTGGGTGGTGAGCAATTGTAGTGTGAATAATTTGTCTGTCTTGGATCTTGTTTCTCTCTTTTTGTTATCTCTCTTTTCATTGTTGCAATTATTATTACTGTGATTTTTAATATAATATTTTACTTTGTTTCAATAAACTGTTTTTATCTCAACCCACGGGTTTCTCCTTTTTCCACAGTTGTGGTGGGAGTGAGTGAGCAAGAGGCTGCCTGGTACTTATTTGGCAGCTGGAGTTAAACCATGACAATCAGAGATGCTAGGTTTCTTTGATTTTCAACTAAATCATGGGAAATGCCTGTAGATGACTATCTGTTAGTAGGCGGCTGTGACGAAGGTATTTGGTTCCCCACTGTAAAATGAAGTAACATTGAAAAAGGGGCAGAAGGATAGACTTGCAGCATGCATATGATCATTGCCAACTCATTGTTCAATTCAAGAGCAGTGCTGTGAGTTGCAGTAAATGAGCATCTGTTTCGTAGTGTTAGTCTCATGCATGTTGCATTTGTTTTGTGTGTCATCTGTGTTTCAGTGCTGCTAGTGCCATTCAGTGTAGGGTGTGAAGATTTCTGATCCTTGAGTAGCGGTACAGGCAGGAGACCTTCACAGACATTGCATTTGTATTAGCAGCATAGTTTCTTCACCTGGGGTGCAGCTGAGGTCATCTCTGTGGTTGGATCCATGCTATTATTCACATTGTTCCAGTAAAATTATTTCTAAGTTCATGGAATCCCAGACTGGTTTGGGCAGGAAAGGACCTTAAAGCTCATCCAGTTCCAACCACATGCCATGGGCAGGGACACCTTCCACTAGAGCAGGTTGCTCCAAGCCCCATCCAACCTGGCTTTGAACGCTGCCAGGGATGGGGCAGCCACAGCTTCTCTGGGTACCCTATGCCAGCGCCTCAGCACCCTCACAGGGAAGAATTTTTTCTAATGCCTAATCTCAGTCTCCCCTCTGTCAATTTAAAGCCATTCTTCCTTGTCCTGTCACCTTATGCCCTTGTGAAAAGTTTCTCTCCTTTAGGTACTGGGAGCTGCTCTAAGGTCTCCCTAAAACCTTTCTTTCTCCAGACTGAACAATCCCAGATCTCTCATCTTGTCTTCGCAGGTGCTCCAGCCCTCAGAGCATCTTTGTGCCCTCCTCTGAGCTCACTTGAGCAGGGTCTCTGTTTAATCCTGACCCATACGCTCTCAGTTAGCTCCTCATCCATCCACAGGAAGAGCTCAGCACGCTCCAGCTGGTCACTGACATAGAGGTGACACCGCATCCTCATCTCCCCAGCCTGTCCTTAATGAAGAGCCTATCTTCAGGAAGCAGACTATCGAAAAACTCATTTAATATTGAGACCGGCTAACATGTCTAGTGACAAGATTGTTTCTTCCTTCACTCTTCCCTAACTAGACAAATTAACTAAAAAAGAGTCCCAATAGAGCAAACTTCATATTTATCTGCATGTGAATAATTGGTTTTGACAGCTGCTTCTAGTGTAACAAATGTGAACCAAAATAATGAGATACATTGTGAGGAAAATAATTGCAGATCATTTTCTATTGTTAGTTGGAAGTTTTTAGCTTCATTGTGTTACATCTGAATACTTCAGAGTGCTTTCTATTTGTGCTGGTTGCTTATTATGCAAGCCAAGCCATATGTGTCTGCGATTTTTCTGTACATGTATAGCTCACGCAGAGCCATTTGGAAGGCAGCCTTAATGGCAAGCAGTGTTTTTTCAGCTGTGCCTTTTGCCCTTTTCTGGTTTTCACTGGTTATTATTTGACTATTAGCAGGTTTCCTGAAAGTTTTGGTACTTACTTTCCATAGAGTAGCAAAGGGTGACAGGGGTGAGCAGCAGGGGTTCATTTGGAAAGAGAAGGAAGCTCCCAGCTGAAACCCACAAGTAGGAGCACCTGTTCCTGTTTGGAAAAGAGAAGAGGTGTAAAGTTGCAAGAATGGGTGATTCGTAAGAAAGTGCTGTTCCCAGGCATGAGGCTAGATGCAGCCATCGCATCTGTAAAGTTGTGTGAGAGGTAAAACATCAACTGTGCCTTATTCTCACTTGAATATGGACTTTACATGCATTCAGCATTCTCTTCTGAAGAGCCCTTAGCCTTTGCGTCTGGGTCGGGGTAATTCCTGGAACAGCTACAGGTTGGCTGGAGAAGTTATTCAGAGCAGCCCTGCGGAGAAGGACTTGGGGGAATTGGCTGATGAGAAACTGAACATGAGTGTCTTCAGTGTGCACTTGAGTCCAGAAACCCCCCATGTGCTGGTCTGCATCAAAAGCAGCGTGAGCAGCAGGTCGAGGGAGGTGAAGCTGCCCCTCTGCTCTTGTGAGACTCGGTTTGCAGGACTGTGTGCAATTCTGGTGACCTCAGCATAAGGAGGACATGGAGCTGTTGGAGTAAGTCCAGAGGAGGCTGTGAGGATGATCAGGGGCTGCAGCACCTACAAAAACAGTCTGAGAACATTGGGGCTGTTCAGCCTGGAGAAGAGAAGCTGTGTTGGAGACCTGAGAGCAGTTTCCAGTGTCTGAAGGGGGCTACAAGGATGCTGGAGAGGGACTGTAGTGATAGAGCAGTAAGAATAGAACAGTACAGAACTTCTTTGTATCTAACCTGAGCTTCCCCTGTCCTTGAACCCATCACCTCTTATCCTGTCACTGCAGTCCTTGATGATTCTGGTTTCCTGCCCCACTTAGTTCCTTGTTGCCCTTGGCAGATTGGTAGGTAGAACTATATAGCCAAGTGCCCAACTGTCTTGATAAAGATGTCCTACAGTCAGCTCTTTTAAGGGAGCCTGGCTTGTCTTGGCTATGTATTATAGGGAAGAATTTTGGGAGCAGCTTTGTCAGCAGCTAAGAGTCAGGATAGCTTTTGGCAGGGAGAGAGCAAGCTGGGATTTGTAACTTTTGCTACTTGCAAGGGGCACGTCTGTCTGGGCTGTTGCTCTTAACACTACACAGGGGAACAGTTCATTATTTTTATGGAACACAGTATGCAGAACAAAACTACAGTGTTTAGCCAAACAAACAGCTGTTTGCAGTAGAAATGTTGATAAATCACTTCTGCAGAATCAACTCCAAAAAAGATATTTTTATTTTCATTAATCTTTTAATATTTACTGCAGGAATAGATACATAATAACATAGAGACATTTGTATTCACAAGGCATGAATCTTTTTCTTCATTAGGAATCATTCTAAAGCCAGAGGCCAAAAGATTATGCAAATCTTGGTTCTCATCCAAGGCATCCAAGCATGTGTTTCACTGTAGGTTCTAAAAGCCACTACTGTGTCAGCAGGAATTAGATGGTGGAGCAGTCCAGTGATCAGTGTAGTTCATTGTCCTGTCTTTTCTGTAGTAGCCTGGAGCAGATAGAACTGTTGCACTATGCCTTAGAATAGGTTAGAGAATTTCTTATGATTCCTGCCCATGGCTTGGGGACTGAAAAACCATCAAAAATGTTGTTAAAGTGCATTCGTATCTCCTGCTGAGCAGTGTCTATTCGTGGTCTTATTTGTGACTGCTTGAATAGCAAACAATTGTATGGAAAAAACTCATAAGCTAATTAAAAGCTGTGTAAAATGCATGTAATTTTATGGCAGGTTTGCTAATCACATTTTCTGATGCTTATATCCACACTAGAAGTAGGCACAAATAAAATAGTTACATCCCAAGCAGATCCATGTCATCCTTTCGAAATATATTCTGAAATAGTTAAGTCACAGGTTACTCATAGCTTTACATTTCAGATACTTGTAGGTTCTACTTCTGATACTTACACTTGCTAATCTTCCCATTCAAGAAGGAGACCAGGAAAGATGTAGATGAGCTGCATGAATCTGTGTCAGATCCTTAATGGCGAGTTTACATTGGTACTGTTCCTTGGAGGAGCAGATAGCTGACGTACAGCTGTCTCAACTGTTTAAAAAAACCTGGGCCTTAAATTCTGCTGAGATAGCTTTTAAGCAGATATTGTATTATATTATAATTCAGCAGCCTTGGGAAAGGCTAGTGAGTGATACTCCATTTGGCTTCCTTAGCCTGCCTTTGATTCTAGTCTCAAAATGAGTGAGTTGTTACCCTACCTGCTATTTCAAAGCACACGTGTGGCCTACATTTCTAGTTTTACTTTGTGTTTGGAAACTAGCAGTTTTACAGAGTAGTTTGATTGTTTCCCAGAGCTCTCATATAAAACGTAGTAAATCAGTGTACTGAGAAAACGTGAATGAATTTATCTGGTGCAGAACTCACCTCCCTTCCTCCTTTGTCCCTTCATGATCTTCCTGGTTTCTGAAGCTCTACTACAGAAGATTTCAGCTTGTGGAGTAGGCCTACTAGTTGTGACCCAGCTTCCCTTAATCAGTTCTCGGAAAGGTTGAGGATGATTGTCATGCTGAGAGACTTGCGTAATTTCTTTACTTGCTATTTCTCATTTCTTTCCTTGAGAGGCAGCCTTTCGGCATAGATGAGGGGATGCATGCTTAGCCAAGAGGTTATTTCTTATTCCTCCTGTTTCTGGACTAGTGCAGAAGGTACCTTAAGGCCACCTCAGTGCATATGAGATGGCCTGTACTATACCTGTGTCATGTTTTTGCTCTGAAGCTGTGGAGGGACTGGAAGAGAGATTGTAAAGGTGTGAGACGCAGCCTGGGACAGCATGAGCTTGCTATTTGAGGCAGAACAGGTAATCCATAAACAGGTTCACTCTCTGGTGTCAGAGGAAGGTGAATTAAAGAAGTCCTGGGCTCTGGGATGGTCCTGTCTGAGGATGTGTCTTGATGAAGCTGGGGTAGCAATCTCTGAATGTGCCAGGACTAGATGCCCAAGCCAAAGATGACAGAAGAAGCAGTAAGGAGGATGCCAAAAGAATGAGTTGCCCAGCTTGAGTTTTCCCTGTGAAAGGACAATGATGCAGTATGTTGGATGCAATGGATTTGCTCCTTAATACCATTCTGTGGCTGGAGAGAAACCAGATGTCTATTGAGAAGCAATTGCTTCCCCCTGCTGGCTTGCATCCCACAACTACAGCTAAATTTGTCTGACTGAAAGACTGCACTTTTTGCATAGGGATAACTTTTATGTGTTATTGTTTGAGATTGGTCTGTTTGTTTGGGTCATAAAAATGCCTTAAAACAGAATGACTGAGGGAATGGGAGGTGTTGTCTTTCTTCAAAACTCTGCTTCTAAAGTGGCTGGTTATGCTGTCTGCATTGCCAGGTAGTCCCAGAGAAGTAGGAGGACAGAACTGTGGGAAGAAACCCAAGGAAGAGTAATCTCAGGTTAATGAGTGGCAACAAATTAAGCATAGTTACTTCTGTCCTAGTTACAACTTCAAGTTTTTAACCCAGTGGAGTTGACCACCCCACTTTGAGCCATTATTTTAATTTTCCTCCTTCTTTTCTACTGCTGTTGGTTGACAGGAAATGAAAATCCTATCTAGTTTTGCAAGATTTTCTGTGTAGTCGTCCTTCCTGGGAGACACCAAGGGGTGGTTTGCCTTTATGGGTGGTTTGCTCTGTGCCATTGAATCCTGTGCTTAGTGAAGCCCATGTTCTCCTGGTAGGTGTGTATGACTTGGTACAGAATTAAATCTGAATTCAGTCAGAATCTGGCTCACAGATTGCCCGTTTTGGGAACTGCTATAACAGCTTATTCTTGTGTTTGACAACACATTGTAGAGGTGTGTGCATGTATGGCGTGTGTTTCATCAAACCTTGAAAACCCCCTTTTCAGTAACTATTCTGCCTCTGTAGTGAATCACGTATTCTTTTAGATTTTTCTAAATATTTTAGCTGTGAGGGGAAGAGTTGGTGGTATGGCCATTGACAGGAAACAAATAGTAAAGAGAAATAAAAAGAATGTATCACTACCTACAACATAATCAATTTCCGTAACATGAGTGTATCACTGTCTACACTATAATTAAGCCATAGAAAGATGAGGAAGTGATTGTAAAGTAGAGGACATGCAGAAGAAGTTTTGACTGCTTGTCCATTTGCCAAGTCACTGACTGTAGGCGACATGTAATGTACAAGGTCAGCTTGACCTGATGAGGAGTTAAATAAAATCAAGTAATTGGTGCGCCATAGATAGCAATGGAGAGTTTCATGGTCTGAATCTGTATCTTTTGAAGATGATAGAAGGCTTATGTTGATTTTGGGGGCTATCCAGAATTTGCATAAAAGCATACCCATAACAACAGACTGAGGAGTATTGCAGCTACTTGGTCCTTTGCAATGAAGCATAGTAGATCTCAGTAACAGGGCTTTTTGCTGCTAGTGATCCACGTTATGTTATTGTTCATACACTTACACAGTGCATGCTACTAGGTTATGTGATGTGCTAGCTTATGTGCTACAACAGTGTGCAAGACAGAATGATTTTATTTCTTAGTGGCTGCCTCTAATGAGGAAATAAGCGCCTGGTTATTCAGGTTACATGGAGGTTTAGGCATGAATATGATCAATAAATAGTGGAATCCTTAAGTTATGAATACATCTGTATGACCAACAGAGACCAAGAGAGTGAATGGAGAGGCATGTTGTACCAACTGCTTTCTAGCTATAAAAGCAAACGAAAACATGCTTAAAGCTTTGTTTTGAATTTCAATTCTGAGTTATTTACTTGGTTTGGCACCCACAGTGTATTACCTACAGCCTTTAAAATCCTGAGAAAGATTGAGTAAAAAGAAGCTGAAAATACTACAAAGTTTCCTCACTGTCTGTTGTCTAAGTAAAGACAGGAACTAGTGGAACTGGGACCAGCACCTAAGTGAGGTGCACCTTATGCTTTAAAATTTGCCAGAACAGCTGATTTCTGGAATCCTAAACAAGTTTTTCTGTATGTTTTTCTGTATAGTAAGTGTAACTTCAAGGGTAGGAAGATGATTGATTTCTCTCTCTTCTGGAGTTATTGATGCATGAATTGAACTTCTGACTTTCTGTATGGAAATATGTATCTAAATGTTAGAGTAAATATTTTTATTTACTATTAGTAAGTATAGTAATAGCTGTCTTACTCTAGAAACCTCTCGTGGAAGGAAGGGGTACTGCCCCCTCTAGATGTCTCTCTTTCTCTACAGAGAGCTTGGGTGACTGTCACACTAGAGCTTAATTCTGAGACAGCTAAATTTAAGTGAGAAAAATTCTGTTGCTGAGGTTCATAGGGGAGAACAGTTTGACACTTTTTAATGCATAGTTACTGAACAAATGAAGCTACAGAAGACACAAACTGAATTCTCATAAAGCAAAATCATTGCAGCTCAGGCTTCTATTCAAACTCCCAGGACTCTGATACAGGAATAAATTGAGTTTATTTTTCAGTATTGAAATAAAAGAATCACTTGTGAGGAACTTAATTCTGCAGGTTTACACAGAAACTCAGGCCCCATCTTTTCTGAAGTCCACTGAATGTTTTCTCTAATCTTAAGGCAGTTACCAAGAGCACAAAAGACGAACAGTCCTTCTCTGGCAGTACTGAGTTGGAAAAGGTGCTAGTGAGTCTGTATGAAGAGCTGGACATAACCTGGCCATACCAACAGTGTTTGCAGCCGAAACATAAGGCAGTGATCCTCTCTTATCCTGTTGCTAATAAAGTTTTACGCAGTATGGACATAATAAGGAGAAAGAGAGGAGCATAGATTGACATCAGTGGCAGCAAAGAAGGTACTAGGTTGACTGCTCTGCTTTCTTTGTTCCAGAATTCCAGCAGTGCTTCGAAGAACTCCTCTTTCAGTTGTGACAAAGGATCACGGCAAGTATTTCTTTCCTATTTCGTGTCGTACTGTCACATAGTGCTGTGGTGGGTTTAAGTTTTATTTGTGATTATAATTTCTGCGAGTTCAGTCTTCTTCAAGACATGTCCTGCTCTGCACAGACCATTTTTAGAATCCCTGAGACAACAACTGAGCCTATTTGCTGAGTTTACTTGTAACTTAATGACTGTAATCCTCTGATTATTCTATCAAGAAGGACAAGGTAGGGTGCCTGCTTGTGCCCTCAGCCTGTAAAAGAGGTTCAACAGTATCTGTAGACTAACCTGTGAGAATAACTGCATTACATTGGCATTTGTTGCATTTTGGGGGCTGATTTTGGATTCACTTTGATGTTACTCAGAGCAGATTGCAAGATTCTACCTTCAGTGTTTTATAGGTCACTGGTGAATCTACCTATTTTTAAGCATTTGTACAGACATTAGGTACTTATGTGTTTTCTGTGTAAGTTCTGAATCTGTTGCACTAGTGTTAGTCAAAGTTGCTTGTAGTCATTTTATTCCTTTCTTATATTATTGATTGCAGAGATTTGTTCACTGTAATTTTGATGAAAAGAGCTCTGATGTTTGGCTAACTCTTTTTGTGTACGGAACCCAGTAATTTGAGCTCTGTAGCATTCAGTAAGTTGTAATCGTAATGAAAGTATTGGAAACATCAGATGCTTGACTGTGTGAGTCCAATTTGGAGTGCCTTCCATTAATAGGCTGTTTGCTCTTGGCTGCTTTGCTGTAAACTGACACACCCAATTTCTTCACAGAAGTGCAGACTTTGATCACATTATGGAGGAGGGCTATGAACTCGACCTCACTTACATCACAGAACGGATCATCTCTGTCTCCTTCCCTGCTAGCTGTTCTGAGGAAACTTACCTCCACAATCTGCAAGATGTAACCCGGATGCTCAAATCCAAACACGGTGATAATTACTTGGTATGTGTATGATCAGTCATTTGTGACACATCTTATGTCTTGCAGGAAGACCACTTGTAGGTCCACGTATTTCATTATAAACTAGAAGTCAATCATCTAAAACCTCTTTTGTCCACCTTTACAGCTGTGCAAGCGAGAGTAAGATTTTCAGTAGGGTGTTAAGATGTGAGGCAAGGACAGATTGAAGGAGGTGATCCTGCCCCTATATTGTGCTCTTTTGAGACCCCACTTGCAGCATTGTGTGCAGTTCTGGTGTCCTCAACATAAGAAGGACATGGAGTTGTTGGAGCAAGTCCAGAGGAGGCCACGAGGATGATCAGGGGCTGGAGCACCTCCCATACAAAGACAGCCTGAGAACATTTGGGCTGTTCAGTCTGGAGAAGAGAAGCTGCATGGAGACCTCAGAGCAGCTTCCAGTATCTGAAGGGGGCTACAAGGATGCTGGAGAGGGACTCTTCATCAGGATCTGTAGCGATAGAACAAGGGATGATGGGTTCAAACTGAAACAGGGAAGGTTCAGGTTAGATGTAAGGAAGAAGTTCTTCCCTGTGAGGGTGCTGAGGTGCTGGCACAGGGTGCCCAGAGAAGTGGTAAATGCTTCATCCCTGGCAGTGTTCAAGGCCAGGTTCGACAGAGCCTTGGGTGGCATGGTCTAGTGTGAGGCATCCCTGCCCCCTGGCCATGGCATGGGGTTGGAACTGGATGATCTTAAGGTCATTTCCAACTTTCAACTATTCTCGATTCTATGATTAAAAGCACTTTTCTGCTGGTGGCGCTGCAGCCTCTGTTGTTGATAGCACATAGTCAAATGCTGTAGAGTAATTGCACTGACCATTTTCATTGTTCAAAGCATGCTTTTAAAAGAGCACACCCTGCAATGTGGAGCAGTTAGCTACATGTGGGTCCTCAGCTGTGTATCTTACGGTCTCTCACCGTCACGTCTTGGCTGGCTCTACCATATATTGTGAAACAACATGTGAAAGCAGGGTTGCTGTTTGTGTGTTCTGTCCAGCTCTTTCTCATTAACTTGATTTAGATGCGTTTTTTTCCTGCTTCTTGGTTTTCTATAGGAAGTTAAGTTGTAAGCAAACCTATAATGAGGTCCGTATTCAGAGTATCTTGTTTTTTAAACTGTGACCCAAACTGTTCATCTTCTCTGCTGTTTCTTACTAGTGCATCTAAACCCTATGGCATGTATTGTCTCAGTTTGTGCTATGAAGATGAATTTAAAACAGGGCCAGTATTTTTTTTCTTCTACTGGCTTAGAGTGAACTAAGAAATGTTTAAACTGTGTAAATAGAATAAAGCATGTGTAAGCTATTACAGTCAAATCTACGCTTCAGGAGCATGAACTTGACTCACAGTGGAAATAAGTTTCTGGAGGGATTCCACCTGATGATTTAAATACATTCTCTTTTGCTCACAAAGTGAGGTGCCATAGGTGCATTATGAACCAGCTATTGTCCTGAAGATGCACTTGTAATGTGGTCTGATGGCCTCAGCATGCCACCTTCTTGCTGTCGGTTTCCTGTCCATCAGGCACTGGTAGCTTGTAAGGTACAAGATAGTCAGTTTGAAGATGACCTGGATGTAAACCTTTTACTGGTTCAAGCTTAGCTCTTGTAGGTGGCCTTCCCTGTGCAGCAGCAGTGGTTTTGTATCTGTGAAATGTTTGTAGTCTTAGTTCAGTTAAATCGCACTAAATAGGTGTTTGTATTGCAAGAATCTGATCTATTGTAAGTCTTGTTTAGGGTGTCTTCTGTATAAGCGGGATTACAGTCTGATTCTCTTGTGGAGTTTGGATGTGTTGGTTTTGGGTTTATTTTAGTTTAGTTCTATTTATTTACTTGTATTCTAATGAGCACTTTGGAATTTGACTGGCTTGGTCAAAAGGAAGTTTGATGCTGTCTGCTGCAAGTATGATGTTTCTACAACTTTGCAAGAAAACCTGGCAAACCACAGCCACGTTGTAGATCCAGAGCTCATTTTAAACTCTTCTGTTTCTCATGTTTCAAAGATGCCTTCAGTCTGCTCCAGATGCACATGTACAGCAGAAAACCCCCGAAACCAAACCCTAATACCTAGTCTAAACCTCCCCTGGTGCAACTTGAGGCTCTTCCCTCTCATAGAATCTTATCATAAAATGGTTTGTTACTGATTGATACTGATTTAAAGTTCTTCTTAATGAGTCAAATATACTGGTATACTTCCTCCTCTTTCTTTTTGTTAATTTAGCAGTCTCTCTTTTTAACTGTTCCTTATTAACCACTAGGTGTATGTTAACTTCCTGTCTGATGGTTTAACAGCAGAGTTGGAAGATCTCACAGGCTAAGCTGTAGTTAAATAGCTATGCCATATCTTCCCTGTGAAGTTCTGACAGACCAATATTTTCTTGCCAGGCACTCTTATTCAGACATTTAAGACTGTACTACCCTTTCCCACTATTCTTTGTTAATTCTTATGCCATGCAGTTATTTTGCAGGGTGTCCAGGTAGCGCTGACTCCATTAAGGCCATATAAAGTAAATGAAATACAGCAAAAGGCTAGTTATCCTTTTTCAAAATGTGCATCTAGTTTCGTCTTGTAATAACTGAGCACCTAAAATGCATTTGCTAGTGCTACTTGACTTCAAATGTTTATTCAGTTTAGTAAAACAGTGGCAAACCTGAAGTCTTGAGTGTATCTTCTTGTAACCATGATGTGTTTCAAATACAGCTGTTTACTGCAGCAGTTCTGAAGTCCTGATGGTTAATGATTTCTTTCTTTCTTTCTTTCTAAACAGGTGATAAACCTCTCTGAAAAGAGATATGACCTTGCCAAACTTAACCCAAAGGTATTGCTTGTCTTCTATAACATCTCTTCTAGTGTTAAATACAGCTGAAATGGCCTCATAAGCCCTGAAGCTGTGCAAGCATTGATATACATATTGAGAGAAACAACTTTTGGTAGATGAGAAAAACATACCCACTTGCATCCCGTTTTATTTTCTGTCAAGTTCTTGTTTTGTGTCTGTTAGGCCTGTGCCTTCCAATGCTGCTCCTGTTGTTTCCATAGACTTTGCACACAGGACCTGAAGCCCGTTGTGACTACTGAAAAAATCCTATTGAGTGATACAAATGTTACTCCAAGTATACTTTCTTTGTGCAATCGCAGGATACCAGGGGTTATATACTGTAATGTACAGTCCGATAGCTGAAGCTAGTTCAAATATAGACTTCCCTTTTGTATCATCACTTCATAGTTGCTTCTCTGCGCCATAGAGACATAAGGAACGTCAGAATTATGTCTGCCTTTTGTTCTTCCTTACCAATTGTTGTGTTTGCTTGTTGTAAAAAATGATATGCAGTTACTCTTCAGCAGCTATCATAAGGCCAGAGTAGCACAAATGTGTGTTTATAGCAGTAGATATACAGCATTATACAATACCTGAAGAAAATATTAAAAGAACTGTCAATTTTAACCTTTGTAATGCTTTGCTGATCATGAAGAATTTAAGTTGTTCATGGTTACAGCCTTTGTTAGGGTTAAATATGCATATATTAACAGCAGGTTGAGTGAGCAGTATAATATAGTGTCTAAAGTCGAATGTTAAATATGAGCAAAACCTTGAGGTGTCAAATCTGTCGCACTTGAAGGGAATAAATCTCAAATGAAAAACAATCCCAAAACACTGGACCAGGCCAATTGACATTCTTCTGTTCTGATTTTGACTAAGTATTTTACTGTTATAAAATATTTGAATTTCTAATTGAAAATTCATCTAAGAAATCAAGATCTTCAGAAATGTCAGTTGTGAGTGGTTGGTGGGTTTGGGGGGCAGTTGCTTGTTTGTTTTTACAGAAGCACTAGTATCTTAAATCACCTTCTTCCCCTGAAGAGACTTGGAAGCATGTTTATTTATATCATGGCATTTGACTGTTGTTAGAAAAAATGTGGAGTCTCTTGGCCATCATAATTATTTGCAGCCAGATCTTAGTATGCAGTATTAGGATCAAGGTGTCTCTTGTGACTGTTACTTGTTTAATTGCAGATTATGGATGTGGGATGGCCTGATCTCCATGCTCCACCTCTCGACAAGGTGTGCACCATCTGCAAGGCCATGGAGTCATGGCTGAACAATGATCCTCAACATGTGGTTGTGATCCATTGCAGAGTAAGTGAGCTTCATGTGCACATCACCTATCAGTTTGGATTCATTTTCAGCAGCCTTGTCCTTAATTCTTACTCATTTTAAAAAACAAGAAAGTTTGATTTGTTTTCAGTGTTGGGAACACGGAATCAATCTTCATTTGATTCAGATAAGCTTAAATACACTGACCTTGCATGTTATGATAACTGAGGTTCTAGCACTGCTTCTTCTGTGAGTGTGTATAGAAGCTTGAAGTTATTTCCAGCTCAATAGCAGCCTCTTCAGAAGCTCTTCAATGTTCTGTGGCATTCATGGATTTTGTTGTGGGATAAGGGTAGGCAATGTATCACAGATCATCCCTTTAGACTGTTGTGTGGTTATAGGAACTGGGGGCATCAAGTACCTCCTGCATCCTTCTGACAGGTTTTAACTGTCAGCAGCATTGCAGTGCCTCATAGCAAAGCTGCCACTGTGTACTGTTACTTCTCCTTCCTTGCTCACAATGAAAAGAGAAATAAAGAAAGCCTTAATTAAATACAGATAAAGTGAATTCAGAACTGAGTTGGTAGGTATGCTGGTGACACTTGAGTCAAATCTGTCTCTGTATGATTGGCAGATGTCACTCTAAACAGAATGAAGGTGGTAATGGGGTCTGAACATCCCTTCAGGTCAGGTTGTTTAGTCTCCAGTCCTGAATTGCAGACAGAGTGCCGTGACTGCATTAAACTGTTGAATTCTTTCCAGTTGCAGGACTGCAGCCAGGAGAATGGCCCATACATGGGACAAAAGGGGTCAAAGTATTCCTGGGTATTCTATATACAGATTGGTAGTGCATATTGTTGATTAATGCCTTTTGGTAATGACTGTCAAGTTTCCAACCATGAAGATAGATACAGCTACTTATATTGGCTGAGAGACTGGAATAGTTTTCAACTCTGTGAGAATTACTGCTTGGTAAATTGTACTGAATTTATGTCATGTACTTTATTTAACAAGATTTGTAATGTTTTTAGATGATCCATAGAAAAATAGTTGTGTTAAATCTCAGGTGCAGGGAAGGTAAAAATGCCCAAACCTGTTGTAAACTAATATGCTTTCTAAAATAGGTATTTTGCAGCATTTCATACCAGAAATGCAGCGTTGTCTAGACTTGCTGTAAATGATCTCTGGAAAAAAAAGTAATAAAATTAGAAGAGTTGAACCATGTTTCTACTACTGGTCAAGTTTATTTTTCGTCTATAACCGATTTCCTTTCAGTAACACTTGACAGGCACACACATAGAAATCCTACTTAGTGGTTTCTGTGTCACTTGGCAGCAAGCTTGCATAGAAAAATAACCTGCTGCGCCTCACTGCCACCTTTCTGACTACACAGGAGAAGCATGAGCAAAAGGGTCCTCTGAATATTCTGTCTTGAAGTTTGGTTAGTATGGGTCTTAAATGAAATAAATCCCATTAATGTAAGAAGTTAATTAAGCTGTCACTCCCTTTTTCTTAATACAGGGAGGGAAAGGAAGGATAGGCGTAGTCATATCATCATATATGCACTTCACCAATGTTTCTGCAAGGTAAGTTGTTAATAATTCATATTGTGTTTTGTACAATTAAGGAAACACCAGAAGAAGATGCCTCTTAGCTTTAGTACTGTTTGTGTGCTTATTGGTTGTCAGTTGAGGGTTGTCGGGTTTTCTTCTCAGAGTCATGGAGCCTGTATTAAAAGAGCCCTTTTTTAAGACAGAGCTTTCTTATCCTGCTTTCAGCGGCAGATTGGACTAGGTGATACCCTAAGGTCCTTCTAATCTGTGATATTCAGTGATTCTACAGGAAGATTCTCTAAATTGTGATAAATGAATTGCTCAAAATCGGATAAATGAAGAAATGTGCAAGAAACCGTTTTTATATAATGGAACTATCTTTATTCTCTTAAACCCATCTATTTGCCACCTCCATGAAGTTGCCTCTTTTGAATCATTGAGGAACTATTTCTAAAGTACTTAAGGAAAACTTAAGTTACTAGCATCTGGAATCAGTATTTGAGTAGAGAATTCCTAGACATTGATCAAAGTGCAAAATGCAGTTTAACAAATAATCTAGCCTTTATCTTGCAGTCAGTTTAAACAACAGATGTCTGGTTACTTGGTTTTAATTGTTTCTTTTAGAGTGCTCCACTTAATGAAATGACAATTGACAATTTATGTCAACAAAGAGAAAATTTGATAAATGGTCTTAAAAGGATGAAATGTGTTTTGGTTTGGGGATTTTATTTGGTTTTTAATAAAATTGTTTCCTTTGGTCTCTTTTATACATCCATCTATAAATATATTAGAACAAAAATGCACTGTACAGGCCATAGTTAAATCACATTTGGTTCTACGTTCACAACCCCAGCCTGTCAGTAATATATTTGATCCAGTACTGTAGTCAGTGGGGTCCTGAATCGCTGCAGGCTGATGGCAAATTGCTCATGGATTTTAGGAGCAATTTGACAGAGGTAAAAAACCATCATCTCGGGGAATAACCTGGGTTCAATCTGATAACCTGATCCAAAGGTAATTATGGACTCAGAAATTCAGTGTTTTATACATACCAATATGTGCTGAAAAAATAACTCCATATATCTTCAAGTAGTAGTTGGGACAGTGGTTGCCACGCATTTATAATACTAGGTTGAAAAGTATTGTGAATAACAAAATCTGTCAAGTGTGGATAGTAGAGTACTCTGTTGGTATCTCAGTTTTGCAGTATTTCATGAGCCTTAAAGGTGTTACCTGACTATAAATACATTTTACACAGAACAACGCCTGGATGTGATTGTAAAGCCCAGCATTGAAACGTGTTGGTTTTTACCCCAAACAATGCAGGATTCCTGCAGTCAGGTTGCAAGGGAGGGGTGAGTTTGGAATCCCTCCTTTAAATTTCGGGGTATCTGTCAGCTCCTTTCCAAACCCTAACTTTTCTAGTAGGAATGGAGTTGGGAATGGATTTGTGTATCCCTAGCTTTATCCAACTGGGACACAGCACCCTCAGAGAAGCAGAAATTACTGCAGCTTGAGGGTGCCAGCTACTGTGTTAGAAACAGTGCTCAGAAGACTTTGAGAATGTTCACACCAGAGTAAGTCCCTTGTTATCTGCATGACCATGCCGAAAAGTCTGGGCTTAGGGAAAAAGCCTTATGATGCAACCTCCTTTTGGTTAGATGATATAAATACCTGATTTTCTCATTTAGTAAGGAATAATGTACTGTCATATTTTAGGAGGACAAGCAGAGCTCTGTGTATAATACCTGGTAAACTGCTTTAACAAGTAAATCACTTGCAGTCTTTGGTCAGTTACAAGTGGGATGTCAAGGTTCTGGCTGGTAGTGTAGGTGTAGGATGGATTGGGTGAAGAAGATTGTTTTTGGGTCAAGGATATTCTCAAGCACACACTATGTAATCTTTATCACCCATGAAGAAAAGGTGTGACTTTACAGCCTGCTCCAGCACTCTGTCAAGGCAATCTGTAACTTTAGATTAAGTTTTGGAAAAGGTATCAATTCCATTTTTAGCATGATGCAAATGTACAATTTGCACAGTTCTTTTCCTCCAAACTCATTGAGGTCGAATTAGGTGTGGAATTTAACATTCCAGATTTCAGTGCCTAATCATTTTGAAACTTGCATTGCTTTTTAATGTCCTCATGCGAACACTGTCACCTACATATGTTAAGAGACACATTGGTTTTTATCTAGTGTAGATACAACACAATCAGCATAGCATGTTTCTTGGCATATGTGGTTAAGAGTATCCTTACTGAGTTTCGGCACTTCTTCTTTTTCAATACTCTTTCGCTGCCTTCCACACAGATGCAGAAGCCCCTCATGGGAGCCATTCTGATTAGAGAACAGATGAAAATGTTGTTTTCTGAATATCTTGCTCCTTAATTGTGTGCTTGAAGAGTTTGTGGGTGTCCGATGCAAAAGACAATCACTTTGATTTTAAATATTCTCTCCCTTGGTTGGCGTATGGTACACAAAACAAAGACTGAATGAATTATTTGACTGCTTAAATGATCCTCTAGCCTGGCATCCTTTGCACCTCATGTACTACAGTCAGAGCTAGGCAGTAGTTTCCATCCCTGTAAAATTGCTGCTTTTTCACAAAGAAAACAGATTTCTGTTTCACAGATAACTCCCCAGTGCACTCTCAGGCAATTACAGCAAGTATCCTTCTTTTGCAGCTTGAGCTGCTTGGCTTTGCTGAAGTTTATTGCATTATGACTTTAACATATTCATGTTGGAAATACGCAATCCAGTTACTAGAATAAAGGAGTAGGTGCTTTGTCTCAGGAAGGAAACTGCCTTAAGGTGTGGAATAAGAAGGTGTCAGTGGAAAAAACATTCTTGTCTGACTTGTGCCAGAGTGGCTACTTAGGTGCTTCTTTCTTTTCATTCTCCTTACTTTTCTTCTTTTTCTTTGCAAATATTTTGGCTTATTTCAAGGTGTAACCTGCTGAATTTCTACGAACGGGAATAACATGGCATTTGTGTCTCTGTTCTAACAGTGCTGATCAGGCTTTAGACAGATTTGCTATGAAGAAGTTCTTTGATGATAAAGTTTCAGCTTTAATGCAGCCATCCCAAAGAAGGTATTTAAATGCTTTCTGTTTTATGCTAAGAAGAAATGTCATCCCCATATTCTGCCTCTCTCTCCCTTACTCTCTTCCCTTCTATTTGAAAGGTATTTCCACAAGATCCTCCAGTGATTGCTGAACTCCCATCACTTTGTCTTGTATTAGTATTTCCTCCTAGACTGATAACTCCTTCAGATCCTGCACCTAACGCAAGATAGATGTCTTTTTATGCCACGCTGTTGTCTACATATGTTCTTACTGCATTTCTTGCTGACAAAAAGAGATGTTGTGATCTATTTCTAAATTGCTCCATGACTCATTTTTCTTTGGCACAGATGATGGGTATGGATTCGATATTGATTTGTGTGCAGTGAAGATTTTATTATCGTGTGTTTGGATGATCTGCAGATTATACATCTGCCCCATGTCCATGCTAGTCATGTTTGTCAAAGTGTGCATTATTCATTCTGTGTATATGGATGTCTTACCTTTTCAGTCTGTCTGCATGAATAAGGTTAAATTAGCACTCAGATTGAGCAGGTTGGAAAGTGAATAGTTCTGAGATTCACTACTTACCTCATTTTGGCAAGAGACTGTTGGAGACTCTTTTCTTTCGGTTATTTAAGGAGATAGGAGGAATTTGTTTCTCACACACTGCAATTATGTTCACTTGCATTTACTTCCAAGCTTGTGACCAAACCAGGCATTAAATAGCAGAAATACAATGGTTTTCGTATTGCTATGGCAGTTTTCCTGTGCTTGGTGCTTCTCACTAGGTTATTTGCCTGCCTTGGCCATAATGCTAATAATTCTGACCAGGGGGCTTCTTCCTCCTGTTTTAGTGAAGTGCACTTCACAGTTGGATGAAGTGATGCTCTCATGTATCAGCTGTGAAAGCCAGAAGAGACCTTCATTTGCAACTAGAACAGTATACTAAAATGATTGATTTTCCTGTCTCTGCTGGTTCCTTTCTTATTTAGCAGTGATGCAAATAACTAAAATAAAGATGGTAAGAATAGCAATGTAATAGCCATGGACTTAATAAAGCGGCAAACTGCCTTTTTATGGTATTTTGTGAAGTTATATCTAATGTCATAATGCTGCTCACCACTCATGGCCTAGAAATATTAATGTGTAAAGAATGTATTATGTGGTTACATTACTGTTTTTATGTAATTCAGATCAATTTTATATTTTTAGATATGTGCAATTCTTAAGTGGCCTTCTATCTGGATCTGTGAAAATGAATGCAACTCCTCTTTTCCTGCACTATGTTATCCTTCATGGCATCCCAAGCTTTGATGCTGGGGGAGGTAAATTATCTAACTTTTCTTCACTAAGTATAGGCAAAAAGTCTTGTTTCATTCTGGAGCTTTCTAGAAAGCCTGTGTAAATCTCCAGGTAAGTTAATGCTCCTTGATATCAGCCCAGATATTCCCACTAAAAGAGCCAGGAAAAGAGAAAGATCCTAAGAGGAAAACTTACAGGGGGTGTGCTTCTAAAATGGCCTTCTGTAAGTGGCTTAAAATGAAAATGCTAAACGAAGACATTGTGCTGGAGCATAAAAAACAAGTAGAAAGCTGTATTTTATCACCCAAGAGTTAAATAGTACCTGCCTTCTGAAGTGTCATCAGCATGATGACGTTTGCAATGGTCTGTTGTCACTATTGTGTAATCTGTTAGTCTGCTTCTGTTTCTCAAGTAACTGCTTCAATAAATACAGCTTATTGTTTGTTGAAGTAAGAAAGTTAAGGGACTTAGTAGAAACAAAACTGTCGATAAAATACTTTAATGTTGAAAATGCTTCCTGTTATGTTTTGGGGGTTTTGTTTCGTTTTGGCTGTTCTCTTTCTTCCCTGCATTTTGTTTTCCTACAGAAGAAGTGGGAAGGCAGGCAGAGAGACTTTTAATGAGGAGCAGAGTGTTCCCTCTTTCTTTTCTTATCAAAAGCCTTTAAAATCCACTCCTCCTCCATTCAGATCTAAACTGAAGTTCAGGAAAAATGGACAAAAAGAAAATGAATCTGTCAAAGCCAATTTTGACAGTCAAAATTGTGCCACTTCTGTGCCATGTTGCTCAGTCTGGATGTGCATAAAGCTTCCTAGTTGTAATATAGGAAATATTATAACTCTGAAAACAACATTATTCCAACTATAGGAAAGCCAGGTAAAGAATATTACAACAGTAGGAAAAGCAGGTAAAGGAAAATAGTTACAAACCAGTCTTTTCTGTTGACTCCTTTCCAGCTTGCCGGCCTTTTCTGAAGTTATACCAGGCTATGCAACCAGTTTATACATCTGGAATCTAGTAAGTTGTAAGCATTTTCCTTTGAATCCAGTTTTAATTCTCAAAATTGCACCATTACGTGGTCTTTTTTCTTCTTTTGTTTTTTGTTTCTTTTAAAACATGTATTTTATTTGTCTTTTCTCTCCTGTTAAGTAGCGTAGGGCCAGAGAATCAAAGCCGAATCTGCATTGCTGTAGACCCTGCCCAGCTTTTAAAGGGAGATATTATGGTAAGTTAATTGTGTGGAAAGAACATCTTGTCCTGTGCCATTTAGTTTACAGTCTCTGACCTGGCCTACATTCTTGTAAAAGAAAATAAATAGACCAAATGGTTGCAGATGCACTACAAAATAGGTTACGAAGTTAATTTAGTCATCATCCTTCAGTTTTATAGGAATCAAAATTCCTATCAAACTCACACTAGAAGGTTTTTAGGAACCAAAACAATTGCTCTCAGCCTTTCCATTCCACAGCATCACAGTAAGGCCTGTAACCCTAATTGCTTTGGGGAGTATTTATTAAAATAGTCCCCAAAGCAATTAAAAACACCCTTGTCCTGTAGCTTGGCAGGCAACATGCACAATTGTAATACCGTATGCTGTAAAGAAAACACCTAATTCTAAATAGCTTTCTGTTTCTGTTAGCACATGCAGCATTTGGAAAGAAATGTATGCACTGTAATACAGTGCCTGTAATTGCTGGTGTGCAAAGCATAACTATGGTTGAATGGCAGTGCTATCATTTTAAATCTCTCTGCTTTCTACTTTTGCTTGTCGTACAGTTATGCACAGAGGAAGTAAAGATGGTTAGTTGCCATGCCTTTCAGTTTGTTAAACTAAGAAGGCAGAAGAGTATGTATAATGAATGATGGGGGGAAGTATTGTCTGGATTCCTGGTCTGTTGCTAATAGGTTAATATTTTACATTTATGTACTACTTTGAGACATGTTGGACCTCAGTGTAAGATGTCCTTGGTAACAGAGTCTTCTTTTTTTTCTTCTTTTCTTTTGAAATAACATTTTTTATTATCCTTCCTTCTCTTCCCTTTCCTACTTCACCTCCCTGTTCAGTTGAGTACCTTGTCCTTCCTTCCTTTCCCTGAAAAATGGAGAAAGAAGTTTTAAATATACTGCTGTAAATTAGTGTAGCCGGGAGGTGTGGGACACTTTCAAATACAGGAATATTTGTTATGCACTGGAGGGCTGTCAGTGCCTAAGGAAATGGAATAGATTACAAAAGAAATCAGTGTGAGACAAATTCACTGGGTCTCCAGTGTATGCGTGTATGTGAGTTTAAAATGAAAAATGAGCACACAGCTTTTCAGTACTGCTTGCATCCTTTTCAGAGAGGTCAGCTTCTTTAATCCCATGCTCTTATTGGAGGTAATTCTGAGCAAGCCTTATTCAGCGTGGTGGTATTTCCTAAACAAAGACTTCATTTTGAATATTGTTTTTACTATGTCTTAGCAAAACCATCAGTGGTTTCACGAAAAAGAATTAATCTATAGGATGCTCTGCCTCCAACTTCGAAAGGTTTAACCACCTGAAGTGTGTGGTTTAAAAGAAACCCTAAATCTGAGTGGCTTTGTTTTCCAGTTGACTCAGAGAATTAGTAGGTAAAATATCCCTAAGTCTAGCCTAAGGGCAGGTGGTGTTAGAAGGTAGGTGTATTGTACTCACCTTTGGCTGCTGAAATTCATACTAGTTGTTATTTGTGCAGAGTTCTGTGGTGTTCTAGCCAAGCTGTCAAAACTACTACCAGCTTCCCACAGGAATGTAAAACAAGGTCCCATCATCACTAGTGTAGGTTTTTAAGAGTCTTGCAGTAAATGTAATCAGGCTTGATTTTAAACCCTGCATATTCCTCAGTTAGTTTTAGATGGGCATGCTGTCATTCAGTTTTACATTAATTTGGTGCTGTGAAGAAGTAGGGGTACAAGTCAGCATTCCAGTGTTCTACTGACATCTATTGTGATTCTGAATCATTATCTGGTGACTGATAGTGATGAAAATAGTCATTATTAGTGATGAAAATAGTCATTATTAGTTTTACACATCCAGAACTATGTTGCCTTAGGCCTGTCTAATTTTAAAGGATTGAATAACACACACCCTGCTTGTTACAACATCAGAGGTGCCTGCAGTAAATTGTGCTGTGGCTGCTTTACTTAGCAACTGATGCATATACACGTTTGTTCAGGTTTGTAAGAAATTGCTTCCTGACATGTTCCTCTCTCTTTCCAGCTGAAGTGTTATCACAAAAAATACCGGTCAGCTACTCGTGATGTGGTTTTTCGCCTTCAGTTTCACACTGGGGCTATTCAAGGACAAGGGCTGGTGTTTGGCAAAGAGGATTTGGACAATGCCAACAAAGGTATTCGCTGTCTGTGGCTGACTGGATGAATAGATGTGCGGGGGTGCATGTGTGTGCCTGTGCATGTGCTGATCATCTTTAGGACCTGTTTTCAAAAGGATTCTTGTTTTTTTTCCCAACCTTATTTTTAGGGAAAGGGAGACTGCTTTGTGTTAGTTAACTCATAGCATGTAACATAGGTAAACCCCTAATGAGGAGAAAAGCTCTTCAAGTGAGTTAACTTGTCAGAATAGTTCAGATACTCCTACATAGCCCCTATCAGCTCCTCTGACATTTGTAAAACCAACAGATATTTGTTTAAAGTGGTGACTCTGTTAGTCACCATGATAGGAAATAAGATGAGCTAAGCCAATCCCTTTTTTGGCTGATGAAAACAATCACAGAGTCTGATACTGTGTTTGTGGCCTCTTTTGCTTGAGTATAGAGGTATTTTCGTGTGCTTCAGACTATCCAGAAATGGAGGCACAGTTTTCAGATGCATTGGAAAATGTTTTGGTTTAGCCTTTATATTTCCCAAATTATTGCTTCACTCTTATGTTTAACTGCAGGATTGTAACTCCCTCACCCTGCATTACCAGAGAACTAAAATCAAAGATAACTTCCTGCAGCATATGGCTACACAAAATTTTGGTCAGCTATTGCAGTTTAACCAATATGGAGAACAATCTTAGTTTGCTCCTGCCTGTGTTTTCCTTAAAAACCAAAGCCAGCCATGTCTGTTGAGAGAGAAGTTTGGGAACTGAATATCTCTTCTGCTTTTGACTGCTCTTGGATGTAAACAAAGCTCCAACTGACACTTAGGTCATGTTTTCTGGAGAACATGTGGGGCAAAGAGCGTGGCTCTTCTAGAAGCAAGTCTCTAAACTTCGAGTGACAAGGGAATGGTGACGAGGGTACATGTGTTAATAGCTACAGAGAATCCTGGTTTCTGACTGCCTTAGAACTGCTCTCCTGGGAGACAGCTTGCTGAAATACTGCCCTTTGCTTTCAGATGACCGTTTCCCTGATTATGGAAAAGTGGAATTGGTGTTTTCAGGAACTCCAGAGAAACTTCAAGGTGAGGTTACAGAAGAAAAAAATGTATTTACTTTGAAAATAAACCATGTTGACATGTATATTAAAAAAAAAAATAATCCTTTTTCATTTGTTTATTCCACTTGTAGAAAATCTGTAATTCCACTTTACTCTTAAAATATGTGATAATTGCTGGTTTAAATTTGAAAACTTTAATGAAGACTCTGCATTTCCGTTGGTATAGGAGTGATCAGGTTTTGTTTTAAAGCTATACCAGAACAGTTGCTGATGACTAGGAGAAACAGTGACTGTAGTGACAGGACAAGGGGTGATGGGTTCAAACTGAAACAGGGGAAGTTCAGGTTGGATATAAGGCAGAAGTTCTTCCCTGTGAGGGTGCTGAGGCGCTGGCACAGGGCGCCCGGAGAAGCTGTGGCTGCCCCATCCCTGGCAGTGTTCAAGGCCAGGTTGGACGGGGCTTGGAGCAACGGAGCTTGGAGCAGAGGTGTCTCTGCCCATGGCAAGGGGTTGGAAGTGTGTGAGCTTTAGGAGCTTTCAACCCAAACCATTCTATGGTCTGTGTGAAACATGCACAGTATAGGTGGCTCAGCCTGGCATGTGGCAAAAGTGGCAGCAGTGGCCTATTCCATAAGCTTTTTTGGATGTTGTCATGACTGATTATGTTTGCTATGGTGAAATTTGGGCTGTCTTCAGTTTAGCATAAAGAGATACAGCTCTAGTTTTGGTGGAAATGCTTCTGCTTTGAAGTTGGCATGCAGGGTATATCCTGTATGCCTCCAGAATTCTATTAATACGTCAAAGATAATTACAACCTGCAATAAGAATTAAGATCATGCTTTAGACTGCAGTTTAATTCTATTAATGGATGTGTTCTTACTCATTTTACGATGTCATGAAAAGTATGGATCCTGCCTGAGACTGAATGAAAACCAGGTATTCTTAACTGTCCTTCTCATACATTTTCCCAGTGTCCTCTGAAGTGCGTGTTTTCCTCTTCTTCCTCACCCGCCACCAGTTTGATCACTTAGAAACTTGCAGTAGCAGCTGATAAGAAGTTGGATTCTGTCCAGCTGAACATGAAGACCTCAGTCTGTTAGAAAGCCACATAAGAAAAACAGTTTTATACATAAATTTGTCTAGTTTGCTCTAAACGTGTGTGGATTGTAAATGCTTGAAGAGAGGGCAGCTGACATATCTGAAAAAGGCACCAATTTTTGTCAAGTCTCCCTTCCTTAGATAGCAAGTCAGAGGTTTTAGCAGGCTCCTAGTTACTGGAAAGCAAGCTCATATGTGAGACTGGACCAGGTTGCCTAGAGCTTTGTCCAGTCAAATCCTGAAAACCTTCAAGGATGGGGACTTCCCAGCCTCAGTGGGACGACTGTTCCAATGTCTCACTGTCCTCACAGTGGATTTATTTTTCCCTTATATTCACTCTAAGCTTCTGTAGATTCAATTTATGCCTGTTCCTTGTTGTTCTCCTACCTAGCTCCCAACTGGTTCTGTCTCCTCCATGCCTTTGTGAGGCTGCTGTCAGGTCCTTCCCAAAGACCATCTACAAACTGAAGAAAACCTGGTCCCTCAGCCTTTCCTCAGTCCTGACCTTTCCAAGTCTTTCAGTCCTGACCATCCTGGTTGCCCTCCCCTGAACTGGCTTCCCCTTAGTCATGTCTTTCTTGTATTGTATAACTCAAAACTGGACACAGTGTTCTAGAAAAAATGACTGTGATAGGTTTTTAAGAAAGAATGCATATGCCAAGGAGATAAGACACCTAAATATTTAGATAACAAACTTCATAAATCTGCCTTGTAGATATGAGACAAATGTAATCAGAGAAACTCTCTAGAGAGGGCTTTTTTCTGCCTGCATATGAAGGTCTAGAACCAAAGCATTCTTGTCCTTTCAATTTTAATTATCCTTGTTTTGAAAATCACAGCATGTGCATAACACTCTGCTGCTTCAGAACAACTTACAATAGGACTTGCTTCTCCAGCCTGAAGGTCGATAACTGAGGATTTCTTTGTTCTCTAATCTAGATAGAGGAGCAAAGGCAGAAAGTGATTTGCTTTCTATCAATGTCAAAGCCAAGTCCAAAGTCATGGGTGCTTGATGCCTGTGCTTTGCTTTTGAATCACTGGACCACACCTAAATTCCTCATGGCATCCTTTCAAAAGCTGAATATTATCTTATGCCTTGTTAAGGGCACAAAAATGTGGGTTACTGCTGAGGATTCCAGGTATGTTTGGCAAGGTGTATTTCAGCCAGCCCAACACATGCAAGGCAAGCTGCTCAGCCTCAGGCTCTGCCAGGAGGCTGAGAATGGGTGCCTAGTTGGCACCTTGGGGAAACTGGGAGGGACAGAGTGGTGGTTTTCAGCTCTTCTGTTCATCTGTAGTGATCAGTTGCTCTGATATCAGAATGATGATCTGTGTATAACAGTGTTATTTTATCATTCCTTTAGTACCATTTCTTTATGGATACTTGTGGTTTCCTTCTGGAAAGCTATTTGTTTTTCCATGCCTGCCTGATAGGCCTGGTGGATCATCTGTGGTGTTTTTGGGTCTGATTCAAGCTATCAGAGCTACATCATAATCAGGAAGCTCAAGATAATATTGTCTGCTTGTACCTTCTGTAATAAAACATAAATTAAGCCTTTCTTAACATAAATTAAACCTTTCCTCCCCTATTGCTGCTTATCTTACATTTCAGACTACAGTACTGCAGTATGGGGATCAAACTTCTGTTGGAAGGCCACATATCTATGTGCATGTATATAACTACAAATGTGGGCACAATAATTTTTTGTCTCAAAGAGATGTTTCCTTTCTAGGATTTAAACACCTTCAGAATGACCATGGAGTGATAGTTGATTACAATACCTCAGACCCACTGATACGCTGGGATTCCTATGAAAATATGAGTCCTGATGGGGAAGGTGAGTACTTCAGTCATATGAAACAGATGGAGACCTCATTTGCTTGTAGCTAGTGCCAGTTCCCCAACATGTTAAGTCACTGTCTACCCTTCCCTATTTAGCTTCAATAGCTTTAATGGAAGAAAAGCTGCTGTAGTTGACAGTTTCATGTTATTGCACCAAGTTGGACTGTGAGCCACAGCCAGTTGATACAAGTTATTTTATTAGTTGTAAATTTGCTTAAGTTATATTTTGTGGTTGTTCTAAAGCATCTAGTTGGAATCCTAATGGAGAATTTTAAGAACAATAAAATGGTGTGGTGAGTTTGTAGCCTTCAGTACTTACTGTGTTATATAGAGTGTTGCAGGAGGTGAAGTAGGCTCTAAAGTTATAGATAAACAAATAGCAAAGGACATGAGTGTTTGCATATGCCCATTTCCAAACTGCCCTTTTAATTCCTAGATTTCTCTTCTGTAATCTGCTGATGCATGCAGCAGAGGAAAGCCTCCAGTAGCTGCCTTCAGATTCTGACTACGGTGTGGATGCTTTCCGAATGCTTTGCCTGAGTGAATGTTGTGCTTTTAATGGATGCAGTTTTCCTGTAAGGACTCAGAATATCACACCTGTGGCTGCACACCTCAGTGCACAGCAAGCCTGACATGCTTGCAAGTAAAAACATGAGAGAAGATCTTGAATGGATGCCAAAGTTCTTGTTTTTACAGCTCTCCTGTTATGAAATGAGGGAAAGGCAGAGTTAGGATTCTTGATTAGCTCTCTCTAGGCTCAGTTTCCATTGATTTTTATAATCCGAGTTTAGCATTTGACCAGCTAATGACTTACATCAGTGAGGGGTTTAGGGGCAGGCATAATGTGAGCTTGACTTTTTTACCACTGCATGACTCTTGTACAGCAGTATTTTCTAATCTGTAGAATACTAGGGGAAAATAGACGGTGGCGAAAGAACAGTTATTTGGCAGTCTTATTTGGCAGTCTTACATGAGGCAGGTAGAGCACTCTGTAGGGAGTCCTGAGAGTTTTTATGGTTGGATAAGGCTGTGCAGTGCCTTTTAGGAGTTACATTGAAGAGACTGAATTTTGGCTGAAGAAGTCTTAATTTCTACCTAAGATGTTTCCATATTATTTCCCCCCCCCCTTCCTTTTCCCTTTGCTGTTAGCCCTCAGCAAGCAATGCATTGATGTGGTGACTTTTTTTAATGGCTCAGATTGATTGAATAGATGTATTTGACCTTCCCATCCTCATGCATGGCATTGCAATACAGGAAATGGAAAGCGGAACTGAATGTATATAGGCATACACTGCTGGAAGATACAGAATTGCATGCTACTTAGGCCCTGTAGAAGGCTTGATTGCAGACCATTCATAAGTACAGTTAGATTGTTTTTCCGACGTTCATAAGTTTTGCATGTAGCACTTCACAGCCTTTTATATGGAATTTGTGTGCATGGTATATTTTTAATTACCTGAGAGACAATAGGAATATGATGTGCTAGCATAGGTATTGTGAATCTGCAGAGAAATCACTAGAGTTGAAGCTAGACAATATACCATAAGAGCTAAGAACAGGAGATGTGTCCAGATACTCTTTTCTCAAGCAAACATTTAGGAGACAGGGTGTTACCATGTGATGCTCAAAACCAAACTGCAGACAGAGCGGTTGTCTCTGCATAGTCTGGACAAATGATCAGAAGGAGCTAAAGAATCGTACCCAGTGGACAGCTAGATTTGAAGGATGAGATGTGTACTCAGCATAAAGATAAGATCATTCTGTTGCTTGAGGTAAGCATAGTTTGCCTAGGTTTTCTTCTATGTAGGATTTATAAACATCAGGAAAGACTTCTCGTGCTTTGTACAGTGGTTCAATATTGTGCTTTTGCATTAAAAAGATGTATTGAACCCTATTTTTTGCCACGGGTGAGAGACCACTAAGAGGAGGTGCTGATTTCAGAAATTAGAAGAGAACAAGAAAGCGATTTCTCTTTTGAAATCCAACACCTATTTGGCCTTGTTACCAAAAGAACAAAAGATGAAAGGACATGATAAAAGAAAAATGTACCCAAAGTATCTTGGTTTGTTGGCATGTTACTGTATTGCAGACAGAAGCAATTGCCTTTTAAATGATCTTGAACCCTTTGATGGTAATCAAGGTTGTGTTGAACATATGCAGGTTTTGGGGCAGTTTGCTCTCTGGATCTAGTGCTTTATACCTCATTCCTAACAGTATAGGAATCTTGATAATTAGGCAGTAATAAATGATTGGAAGAAGTTCTCAGAAATATGGTTTCTCTTCAGATCCCTTAGGAGGTGTCTCCTGGATATTGCACAAATGGTCCTCCATAATAGACTGAAGATTTTAAGTTTCTAAGTTTATATCAGATTTCCTTCTCCTCAAGCAGTACATTAGCATGGAGACTTCTGTTATGCTGATTTAAACATATGCATTAACTGTAGGAGTTAAACTTCATAAGGTTGGCATCAGCCCACCTTACAAGCATGTCAAATTGGAACCACAACACTTGGGAGGACTTCCTACTACCAGGTAGAAGTCTGAGGTAGTTGTCATTGGTTTTCTTCTGGTTTTAAAGTCATAGCATTCATCAAGTCTTGTGTGTGTTTTGTGGGCAAGAGGGAAGAAAAATGACTTTTGATCTTACTGATATTGAGTGCTCTTTGTCATCAATTACCAGACAATAGATGTGTATGGTGGGCTGATGCCACCCTTAATGAAGTTTAACCATGCCAAGTGCAAGGTCCTACACCTGGGTCAGAGCAATCCCAGGCACAGCTCCAGGTTGGGCAG
>JAOEHY010039936.1:12887-42453 GCA_025447955.1 Psilopsiagon aurifrons | reverse complement strand
GAAGCACAAGTGTGATGGGAAGCAGCTGAGGGAACTGCGGTTGTTTAGCCGGGAGAAAGGGAGGCTCAGGGCAGACCCTGTCATTCTCTACAGCTACTGGAAAAGAGGCTGTAGTGAGGTGGGTGTCAGTTTCTTCTCCAAGTAACAGGCGATAGGACAAGAGGAAATGGCCTCAAGCTGTGCCAGGGGAGGTTTAGATTGGATATTATGAAAAATTTCTCCACCAAAGGGTTGTCAAGCACTGGAACAGGCTGCACAGGGAAGTTGTTGAGTCACCATCCCTGGAGGTGTTTAAAAGATGTGTAGATGTGGCACTTGAGGACCTGGTTTAGTGGGGAACTTGGCAGTACTGGGTTAATGATTTGACTCAATGATCTTAAAGGTCTGGTCCAACCGAAGCGATTCTTTGATTGTAAAAGCATTTGGCACCAAAGTTGTTTTGACCTTCTCTCTAAATACATATTAACTTAAACATGGGCATGAAGAGCTGAGGAGAGACATGACGTGAGCATTCAATGCTTGGTAAGTCTGACAGGAAGGATCAGCAGCAGCTCCTGCACACAGAGAATTGTGGAGACGGTTTCACTGATAAGAGCAAACTCATGTTGATGACTTGTTTGAAAAGACAGAGAAATAGAGGAACGGACAACATGACATTTCAATTATATCAGTGTTTAAAAAAAATATTTAAGGAAGTAGAGGGAAAAGGATAAGAAAAACAAAACCAAAACAAAGTCCCCAGCAGCTCCATGGTGTTAACCTAACCTTCAGCATGACTGAAAACTGCACAGGCAGGTGAGTAGAATTATTGATGTTTGAAGTAATTACTTCAGCAGGCACTGCTATCAAAATTCATAGTGATTGATTTCCCACCAGTCAGCTTATCTCTCTGAGAACAAGTTCACTGGAAAGCAGTTTATAACCCTGTCCTAATAAGCCATGGCACATCACTGGAGAAAATGGCATCAGGCTCGTTTTGTTTTGCATTCACGGCTGTTAAAGATTGACTCATTCAAATTTTTAAGATGCCAGGCTATTTTCTTCTCCAGACAGCCCTGGAATACAGAGATCTGCATTCCCAGAGCAACCCACCCTTGTCATCCTAGGTACTGAGTGGACTGAAGGAGCCTCTCAAGCTGAATTTCTTTCAGTAACAACAGGGAAAAGTCATATCTGAACACACACATCGACCATAACTTTGTTTTTAAAGATAGGTTTCACATATGGAATATTTTCTGCAGGCTGACTGGGAGGCTGTTAAATCAGGACTCGGGAAGGTATCACTGAGATGTCAACCCTTAGGCCACACCAGTGATGTTGCTGTGCATACTGAACAGCATCAGCTTAAATCCCTGTTCCTGCAAACTGTGGGTGCAGGTCTGAATGTGGGGTAAAGTCTTTATGGTCAGGTTAGATGAAGATACAGGCTCTGCTAGGGCTGTTTTCACCAGGAGACATAGAATACATGCTGCATGTCATCACTGCTGCAGCAGAGGACCAGTGTTGTGATAAGAATGTGATTATACGGCTTTCATGTCCCAGATATCCCAAGTGATGTTAGGAACAAGGAAATGCTGTCCATGACATTACAACAAATATGCAGGCAAACACAGCCTCCCTCTCACCTTGGGCACTTGTGCATGACTTACAGGGAAAGGCTATCAAATTGGAGTGAGAAAGGTTCTCTTTTTCCCTTATCCATTTCTAAACGAGCTGTGGGCTCAAAATCAACAGCAAAGGCATGGAGATTTAGCACTAGTTCAGTGTCCAGAGAAGCTCGGACCTTTGGCTTTGCTTCTCCTCAGGCCTCTGTCAATTGGCAGCCCACTACTGCACAGGAAAGACTTAAATGAGGGACAAGTGTGAAGAGGTTGAACTCTCCGTCTTCTGGATTTTCATCAGTTTGTGTCAGGAGGCCCACCATTGGAAAGTGGTTTTCCTTTTCCTTTTGGCTTGTTTCCTGTGCATAGAGAGCTAGAATGCTTCCTTGTGCAGATAGCTGTTTCACCCTGCCATCTGGCAGGCTGCACACGCATGGGAGGCAAATAGTGCTATTTGTCATGAAGCAAAAGGATTATTTGCCAGATCAGTTTTATGGAGGAAAAGAGGGTGAACAAGAAGGTGCAGGAAAACCATTTTGTACAGTTGGCAGGGACAAGAGCTGGGTGAGATAGCTTCTTAGGGCAGAGGTGAACTGCTCCTTCCAGGACCCAGCAGCTGTCTGCTTAGAAGTTGTGTGTGAGAGCTAGAGGTGAAGGCAGGAGAGGAGTTAGGGGCTGAATTTTCATGGATAATATAAATGACAACTGTTTTAGAGTTTTGGGAAGATTTGGGCTAGTTTTTCCTTTGGTTATTTGCCTGTTTATCAAACATTTGTGTTTCCTGGTCTTCGGTGACCAGTTCGTATGCAACACATGGGGGTGGCTGACTCCCTGTGGGTATATCATTTCCCCTGACATGCCTGTGGGTTCCCAGCCTGGAGCCTTTCTGTTGACACTAGTGAAGACAGATAGGGTGAGATGGCAGTGACATCATGCTTTGAGAGGTACATGGTATCCCATAGTAACCCATTATGAAACATCAGTACAACTGCACCTCTGCTGCATGGTCAGTGCTAACCTCGCACCCTGCTCTGTGCCACACTTTGGGGCATAGCTCAGTCCTACTTGATGCAGAGTGAACTGGATGGGTCTCTGCCCCTCCTCCCAGAGCTGAGGCAACTGCTCAACACTAGCCACTAGAAAGGGAAGGTGCTGGGTCTTCCTTCTACTGCCTCAGCAAAAAGCAGTACTGCCCTGAGTGCCTGAGGTCTCCGTGTCCAGGGGGGCAGAGGCGGAGGCAATGATTTTCTTGAGGGTTAGGAGGCAATGCAGAACAGCAAGGTCTCTCAGGGACAGGCTCTGGCCTCTTGGCCTGCAAAGAGGAAATTATTAATGGGGGAGAGAGGGAGATCTCCACACCGAGCTTCTCAAAATCCACCACCTCCTCATGAAAATCATAGAAACATAGAATGGGTTGGGGTGGAAGAGACCTTAAAGATAATCTAGTACCAAGCCCCCTGCCACGAGCAGGAATGCCTTCCACTTTACTGTGTCACCCAAGGCTCAGATGACCCCCGAAAGGCAACTATTCTGTGTGTTATCTTGGGAGAGATCTGAACCCAATGCTATCCAACCCAAACCATTCTATGACTCTGAAGTGACTCTAAATCCCTTCTGTGCTGCCAGAATGGTACATACCTCCAGTGCAAATAACAGGCAGTATTAACATTGAATAAAACAACACCCCCCGAGATCTTTCTCCTCAGGGCTGCTCTCCATCCAGAAAACACCTAAGTGCGTCACAGTACATAAACACACTGCAGTTCTCCACTGGCAGCAGCAGTATTCAGGGCTCCTTCTGTTGCTCATCTGCACTGTTCAGGCAACCAGGAGAGGACAGAAAGGTCCATAAGCTCTTTCGATAGAAAGCATTTGGCAGTACTAGTATGAAAGCTCTGGGTCGTATGAGCTACAAGTTCTGACAGTCCCAGGTGTCCTGTCATTATTCAGACACTGTGACAGAGCTGCATCATGGCAGCCCTTCCCTCAGCTGTACCCCCCAGATTTTGCTCCACTGATTCCTATGTGTACCTCTATTCTCATGGTTGTTTCTTCAGCTTCATTCCTGTGAGTTATAAGAGTGCCATGTACTGTTGATACATTCCACTACACGTCTCTGCTGTTTCATGGCCCTCGTACAGTGGGCTGCAAACCAATATGCCAAACCTGAGTTTTGGCTCACTTTCCCAATAGGCTTCTGTGCTCTTTTTACCCTTCTGGGTTTCCAGTGCAGCAGGCTACAGCAAAGATTGAATTCCTGCATTGCCCTTCTGGCTTGTAATGTGTTTCTATTTCAGTGCCTGGCTCCCTGGTCAGTGTACGGTGATCCTTATGGTCCATGGGAGCCTGGCAAGGGTAGGGGAGCAGATGGTCACAATAGAACAATGAGGTTATATGAAAACTGCCTCTGATGAAGCCACATTTGTCTTGGATGCACAGAGATAACTCTGTCTTATCACAGCTGAAGAGGAAGATAGATGAGGATCCAACTGGTTTCCCTTGTAGGACTCCACTCCTGTAGCCCTCAAACCTTCAGCATCTTGCCTGTGTGTTTGTTATCTGTTTTCACTTGTCTCTCTGGATGGGTGCTGCAGCAGCTCAGCTCTCCCATTCCCAAGGAGTCAGGAGGTGAAGCGTAGCATGCAGACCGGATGGTTCCCCCATGGGGCTGGAAAGCCTCTCTCTTTCTGTAATTGTTTCTGACGTTTCACCTGTCACATCCTGAGCTGCTTCTGAGGGGAGATAAAATGTTTGGATCTCTGAATATGTAGCTGTGTTCCCTGTTGACAAGATATCAAAGATGTCAGAGCTCTGAAAAAGACAGAAAAGAGAGATTGAAAGACAAAATATATTAAAAAAAAAAAAAGAGAGAGAGAGAGAAAGAGACACGGAGAAGGAGAAGAAAGTCAAGTAGAACAACTGCCTAAAGACAGGTGGACAGATGCCTAGCAAACCGGATAGACAGACGGCTGTGGCAGAAAGACATCATGCTCCTTGCTGTTCTTGGGCTGTAATTATCAGCTATTTAGGCAGTAAGCCCAGGCAAACCAGTTATTATCAGAATTCAACAGCTCTGAGGTGAAGCCCAAAGCAATTAATGCCCTTTGAGAACTGGGGACTAACTACAATGAGCACTGATTTCAAGCAGAGTGTTTGTGGGGAGGGAATGGGTTAGGACTTTTTCATTATATAAGGAATGGAGGGGGAGTCTGCTGTAGAGGAGATCCACACAGATGAGCAAAACAGGTATGAACTCTGGCAGAGGTAGAAGCTGTGAGCAGAGAGCATCTGTTGATCACATCTCTACAAGCAGCCCCTTTTCTTTAGAGGAGAAATTAGTGTCTGAACTGATAGAGTTTTTCTGAGAAAGCAGAAGCACTCCGAAATATATAGCCAGGAGAGCAGCAAAAATGCTCTGTGAAGGTCAGGAGTACCTAATTCCTGGGTTTTTTTCAGTCTAGTGTAACTAGCATCTAAAAAGGAGGAGTATGAGATGAAGGGAAGGCGAGAAGAAGGGATGGAGGGAGGGAAATGCACTTTCCTGAGTGGAGGGCTAAAATCCAGGAGCATGACTCACCCCTCCCAAGTATTCATTCCTTGCCTTAACTAGAAAACCATCCTTCTGCTGGCTGGTCCTATAGTGATGAAGGATGCTTAGCATGGCATTGCAAGACTCTGGCCATTTAGGTTTTTCAGGGAAATACAGAAGAGTATTCCAAAGGAATTTCAAAGAAACTTCTGAAAGACTGCAGTCTCATTATTATTTTTTCTCATTAATAGCACACACATACACATGTGCACACATCGCTGCATCATAAGTCTGATGCTTGACTGCTGTAAAGCACTCTAGCTCCCCTGAACCATGCTGATCTGCCTTTAATCAGGGTCTAACCGCTCATGGTGCTAGTAAGAAGCTACGTGCAGCTCTCTGCCTTGTGTGATGTCTCAACAGCCAGTACTGTGTGCTTCTGAGTCAGAAACCTTGAAGTTCCAGAAACCCGAAGTTTGAGGCACAGAAAATTCTGTCTGTCAAGGCAGCCTGAAACTCAGATTTCCCCTTGACCTGCTGCTTTTTGGCTTGGAAAATAAAGTGTGAGCAACTGAGATGGGAACTTTGTGGAGTTGTTACGCTGGGATACTTCCCTCTAGCTCTCGCATGCTTAGGGGAAAACAGCAGAGCCAGCAGTTTATAACTCAAGATACACAAATTAATAGTGTTTTTTGGTGTTTCTAATTAGCCCCTCAAGCATGTCGCAGAACCTGCTTGGAAAACCCAAGCTTGTGAATTGCTACTTCACTGCGAAGCCTGTCTGATAAATGAGAATGAAAGTGTTTCAAAGAAGCCACGTATGTGAAATGGCTGTTAGTCCTCCTTAAAACCACCATATTTCTTTATTATAGTCTTCTGGAAAACACTTTCCTTTATACATTGAGCTGTGGTTTTTATATAAACTTGCTCTTTGAAATTTTAGAGTACAGGAGCAGCCAGTGCACAGCAAGAGGAGCAGGGGAGAGAGAAAAGAGGCAAGAAAGTAAACCCATTTCCCTGAGATTTGAAAAGATGGAGCAGTGAGAAGCTGGTTGAGTGAATGGGAGCTGGTGGCCGCAGCTGCAGTGAAGGAGGATTTTTCATCCTACAGTGGTGAAGCTGTGCAGATTGCAGCCTGGTGATAGCAGATGTTGTGGGGGAAAAAGCAGTGAGGAAAATATTTCTTTCAGCAATGCAAGCTTCAGAAGCTCTTCCACCATTGCAAGCAAAGCACCCATGCCCAGGAGGCCCACTTTTGATTTGTGGAATCCCCCAGTAGGCTCAGGAATTGGGCAGTATGCAGCTGCTGCGTAGCTAATCTTTCCTTACTAAACAAACTGGGTGACTGACACTTCCTGAGTGGGGCATGAAGGGAGACACCCGCATGTCGAAAGAGAGAATTTAGGTAAGTGTTTGAGTTCCCTAACCTGCTTATTTATTTGTTCAATCTCCAGCTTTTCTCAAGAGCTGCACGGTCCCAAAGCAGAGCTTTAAAGCTGACTCAGTGAATGATGCTGAGATTTGTTTTCCTTTTAGATCAACATTAGTAAGAAGCAAGCAAACTTGGGAGTGGTGGAGGCACCACGTTTCTTAAGCCACTGGCTAGGATCAGTGCTGCACTGTGTTGTTGAGCCACTTGTCAGAGACCCTTGGGCTTTTTGCTATGCAAACTGTTGGAGATGCTTGAAAATGGAGTGTTTTTCCACACTGGTTTAATCTTCATTTCATTATTTTTAGTTTACCACATCCACTGCTTTCCTCCGGATATTTTGAACACAGCTAGAAATTCATAGGGCTTGATTGCTCATTTTTATCTTCTACTTTAGATTCTGGCATGGTGTCAGTACACCAATTGTGATTTATTAGGCCCATGCTGTTGTCTGACCAGTAGAATAGGCCAGCGTGTTTGCTTGGGACTATTCATCCATTAAATGGATTCCTGCCCTGCACAGCAGGTGCATGTGGGTGTTTTACTTCTTCCTTTGAAGCACGTGCTCTAGTCGCTTTTGAGGAAGACAGCATGGTAAGGTGGCAGTTGTCTTTTTCTGATATAATAGTTTCCATACCACATTGGATTTCAGGCTGGCAACAGGAGAGCTTTTTAAAAAACGCCCATTTAAATGTCAGAGGAGACAAGACCTCCGTAAGATGTCTGGAAATGTGATGTCCTCTGGAGGCCTCACCAGACCTTCGGAAACAGCTGAAGCTGTCCTGGGTCAATCCTGTGTAGCTCTGTGCTGAGTCTGCTACATGATGAGGTGGGGTTTGGGAAGTTTATTGAGTGCTGTGGGAATGCTCATGCAGCACAGACTTGGTACAGACTTGATAAATGAAACTGATTGTGTCTTTTCTGTCCACTTTGTGTCTTGATTTACAGAGCTTTCAGTGTTTTAGGGCCCCACAGCATTAGAATTCCAGATCATGCAGAATTTGCCTACTTTGGGATTTGATCCAAAACTCTTTCCCTATGCACCAAAAAGCTTGATATTGTTTGGAGCAGATAGTTGAAACATTCCTCTGCATCAAAATGGAGGGAAATCTGACGTGCTGGTGCAAAAAAATAATGGAAATGTTTGGAGAAAACCTTGCTTTTTTTGATCTCTGGGGTTGTTAGAAATCAGGCTCAGAGCAGAAATGGCTGGTGCCTGTCTAGTGGCAAATGAGAATAGGCATGGGAGGTGGGAAAAAGGAACTCGCTTAAAAAGAAAAGTAACCTTTTTCACCTAAATCCTGCTAAGCACTTTAAAAATTATTTTGAAGAGACAATTAGGAATGTGTCTTTGTTAAGCGGGCTGTGTAAGGATTTTAGATGTGACTGCTGGCAGGTTGGCATCATTTTTTCTCCATCCTGCCCCACTCTAGCTTTGTTTGGAGGGAGGGAATGGAGGCTCCCAGTAGCATCACTTGGAGCTCCGCTCTGCTCCCTGTCCCTCCCTCCTCCCCTCCGCCTTCTCCCCTCTCACTCTGCCTCTTTGTGCCGCATGTTCCCTTTTCAAAAAGTAATTTCATGGCTTATGCACTTAAGATTCCATCAGAAAGTCGAGTCTTTGATCAGGCAGACAGACACCCTGCTGGGATTTCATTGGCAAATCACAATTCCCTTAATTAAGACTATGTGTCTTTATATCACTAAACTGGTTCCAGCTGGGTCCCTGCTCGTTTTACATCCAGATTTACCTAGACTATGGATTCTCACCCCCTGCGACTCTGGAGGAACAAAAACCATTTAAAAGCTTTTTGTTTCCAGCATCTTCCCCCCAGCTGATTCTTCCCACCAGTGCAGCAGCTGGTGTGGGCTGGGAACTAAATCTCTCCCTCAGTCTTGTTTGCACTGTCCTCCAAATCATGAGGTATGATTGTGCGAGGGATTTGCTCTGCTTCTTTCCAGTGCTTGGAAACTGGGAATTGAACTTGCCTGGTGATTTTTTTTCTTTTCAGAAGCCACGTTTTCACTGAGAATCAAGATGATGCCGAAATTCAGCACACTCTTCTCCTCCTTCCCAGCTTTCTTTAGCTATCAATTAAAGATGAAACAGGTTAAGAGTGCTCACTTATGATAATCACAGGTCCTGCGTGGGAGGGACTTGGGTGACATTTCTGCTGTGCTGGGTTTGCTTGTTGTGTTAGTCATGCCAAGGCAAACATTTCTCTGGAGACAAAATGTCAATAAGTCCTGACTTTAAAGTGTGTGGTCTGCTCTTGCCGAGGAGATAATGCTCTAGGGGGAGTTTCAATGGGCAGAGCAGTGTTTTTTTTTCCTTCAGACATCTACATTTTCCCTTCCTCCTCCTTAATTTCCTCTGAGCAGTGCCCTGACACCTTCTCCAGGGAGAGGAAACTTCCATAGCAACCCACTAACGGCACTAATTGCAGGGACAGTGGCTAGCATGGCTGCCACAAGGCAGCACCAAGCCTCTGAAATGAGAGTCTGGCCATTCCGTTCTATCATGATGCCTGTCTGTGGAGGTGAAGGCGATTCAGGGATGGGGCTTCTCAGTCCACCGACCCTAGTGGTATGAGTGCCTTTTCCAATGCTTCAGAGAGAGAGAAATCTGGCTCCTCTGGAGCAGATACTTTTGGCATTTCCAAAACCTTCTGTGGGGAGATTGCACACACTGACAAACATGCCCACAGTCTGAAAAATGTCTGTGTAAATGTAATTGCAGGTGGGTGCACTCAGACTCTGCCCTACATATGGGCAATGGCTGTCCCTGTGAGGGGCCCACAAGATGCCACACCTGAGCTCTGAGCATCCCTCCAAGTGCCAGCTCTGCAGCCAGGAAACCTGGCTGCTGGCTGAGCAGCAGCAGGTAGTGCTGCAGCACATGGAAGGCTGTTGCTGCTTATGCAGTCATGTTTAAAATTAGAAACTAGCCAGCAGACAGGGCAGCTTTAATGGCCACCAAACCCTGACCTGGCATTTCCTGAAGACAAGCTGCCCACTTAATAAGTGAATCCACAGTCTTGACTCAAGACACATCCTCTTCTACAGACTGATTCATCTTCAGCTTTATCATATGGAATTCTTTACTCAAAAATGCTTATTTAATTATGTGCCAGCAGAGCTTTAAACCCTGTCTTGGGGATGTGGTGACTCTGTAATGAGCCATAGCTGAGCATGACTTTAAAGGGTCTCCATTGTAAGGGTCTGGTGTATTTCCAGCTGTTACTCCCAGCAAGAAGAGTTTTGGATCAGTCACATAGGCTGCAGCCTGAGCTAAACCTTATTTAGCATTTCACTTGCTAGCAAAAATGTTCACTGAAAACCCTAACAGGACTTTGCACTTCGATAGGTTTTTGATTTGAGGATTCAAGAGGGTTTTTTAGTAAGAATTGCTGATTATGACTCCATTGTAAGACCAGATTAGATCAAAAGGGGTTCAGGATCTCTGTTTCATTTGAAAGGCAACAAAATCGTCCTGAATGTAGAGAAAGTATATTCTGTGGCTAGAAAACTAATTTTACAAGCCTTTATAATTAAGTTGGTAATTAATTTTTTTGTTAAAATTAATTTAAAATCTCACACTTTACAGAATGTTAACATCTATGTTTATCTTTGTCTCATCCCAAATCATCTTAATGGAATGATAGAGATGCATTAAACTTATATATAGTTAAAGTTAATTGAAATCTTGCTCATAGGCCCTACATAAAGAAATTAGGGTGTAATTGAGCTAAGCTGTTAATGATTGCTCTGTGTAGATGCTACAGTTATTGTGGCCTGTGCCAGACTCAGGTCACTGGAGGTGCCGGCAAAGGAGCCCATCCAGTTGCTGTATTTTCTCTGTGGCTCATTGAACACAGCAAGATGATGGGCTGCAGAGACTTGGTGGCACTGGGGATGTCTCTGTCCTTAAGGACCAGGTCTCAGTTGGCAAGGGTATATTGGAATCCAGCAACCCGGTGTGGCTGGGGGATGGCAGCTCTGTGGCTAGGGCATGGCTGCTGGGAGAATGGAACCTCGAGCACAGAGAAACTGCTGCTCAGCTGAGCATCCTCTGCATCCCCTCACCATAGTGGTAGGCTCAGCTACAGAGCCCCTAGACAAAAACATTGATCAAAGGCAAAAAGCCAAAGTCACTAGCATGCTTTGGGTGTGTGGCACCACAGCAGTACAGTGAGCATGTCCTCAAAAAGGACACATTAGGAGGAGCAATGTAAAGCTGGTACTTCAGGTCATTAAGCCATTAGAAATATCAGAAGGTAGGATTCTCTTTGACTTTCCTATACAGCTCTTTATGCATGATTTTTAAAAGCATAATTAAGCACAGTAAGAAAATTGCTAAGCAAAACATCAAGTGTTGTTACAGTTAAGAGTATCAGTAACTTGCGGGTAAAAATAGTAGAGGACAATATAAACCAGTAGAAATCCAGGATATTCATAGCTGAGTTTATGCATAGGAGAAAGCAACTATATTAAGGTAAGAAGTGCGAAGATACGGTAGCCAAGCTCTCTTACCTCAGACCTAGAGAGATACTACAAAGGGGAAAAGTGGAAAAATCACTGATGTTGCATTTTAGCAGTGGTTTAATCTCCTCCGAGACCATGAAGACTGATGTCACTCTTGTCCCCACTGAACCACAGTTGTTGCGTCTGGCCACTGACTTCCCTAATATTTTCTTTTGACCTGACAAGGAATCTGATACCTGACTACTGCTTTTCAGATGTCTTAAAAGTCACTGAGAGGGTGTTAAAATGTGTCAACTTAAAAAGGAAAGGAGATGGGAGGAAATTATAGGGGAACGTTAGAAAGGGAAGGTGTGCATTAAGAAAGGAGGAGTGAAAGATGATGAAAAACGAGAACACTACAAGGCAGAGAAAAGCAGATAGAGAAAAGGAGGGGATTTGCACCAGAGATGGGAATAAAAGGATAGAAAGGAGCAAAGGCAGCGAGATAGCTGGAGGGGCAGGTGGGCAGCTGTAAGGGGAAGGAGGTGTGTTTATTTCACATACAGATAATTACATGCATTGGACATGCATCTTGGCTCTCTAGGTAGACAGGCCTCAGTTAGAGAGGAGAGTGGGATCCTGGACGCTGCTAAAATGCAGGCCATCCTTTGGCAATTAAGCATTTGTGGCAGGATAGTCTCTTTTAAGGAGCGTATCATTGTCGTCTGAGGCATAACTGTCTGCCTTCTGCTCTACTGCTAATAACTAAGTGGAGAAGAGAGATAAATCATGCCTGTAGCCTAGCATCAGTGCAGCAGAAGCGAGTCCAGTGTGCATCTCCTCCTGATGCAGTGCAAGTCCTGCAGATTTTCTTTTTCTTATTGCATATACATGAGCATTACACAACTCAGAAAAAAGCATTTCTTTCCCAGTCAAAAGATGCATTCTCCATCTATGACAAGTATATTTACTGTGTCTGTTTCCTGCTCTGTACGAGAGGTGCGTGTTTTGATATGCAAACGTGGTACTGAGGTACGTGTTTTGATATGCAAACGTGGCAGACCTGCCTGTAATCTTTTCATTACCTTTCAGTATTTCATGCTTCATGATGAGATCAAAGAGGTTAAGTGAATTAAGAATCTCCTAACTGCAGCTTTTTGGAATGGTGCAACTGTTAGCAATGCACAGTGGGCTTTTCTCTCCATTTGTTCCCCCTCCTTCGCATATGTACCCATCAGAGCTTCAAATGCTCTATCAGATCTGGAGAGACCCATTAGGAAGTGAGCAATCCAGCCAATACAGGTGAACCGAAAAGCTGCCTAAAAGTGAGGAAATGTGCTACCAAGGATTTCAGATCCTAAATCATTTGAATCACTTGTGTGTAGGCACAAAAATGAAACCATATGTCATCTCAGAAACAAAATATTTGAGGGCTGATGCTGTTTTTACTCTGCTGTCAAAGTTTGGCTTCCAAGTTTAGCCTTCTCATTCTTGCCAGTGATATTATTAGCCCTCTGCCACTACTAAGATGCCACACTGATGGACAGAGCTGTTGAAATAAAGGACTTTCTGGCTGGAAAGGCAAAATGAATAAACCAGCATGGTGTAAGGGCTGCAGGCGGCTTTTAGAAGTTTTTCAGCAAATGAACAACAATTTATTTTGGAACAGTCAAGAGAATTTTGGCTGAATTGAGATGCTTTGGTTGTCTTAACCCTTACAAATCCTTTTTCCTTTGCCTTTTTAATGTAGGTACAAATTTAAAAACATATGTTTGAAATGAAAAGTCAGAAGTTTTAAAAATACCCATATGAGATATTTAAGGGGTTTTATATGGAGCATATCAACATTTTTTAAGTGACACTTAAATTTCCTTGTTTTGTAACATCTCAAAGCCAGCAGAAAACCAGAATTGAGGTGGTAACAATAGAGACATTGCATTGCACTGCTTTTGAGGTGCTCTGTTGCCAGGGAGCTGTGAGTGCTGGCTGCCCCTTGGGGAGAACAGCATCCAGGCAGGGTCACAGCAGCCAGGCAGGTCTGATAGCCAACAGGGGCAGGGTCTCAATTGAGATTCGGGGTGTTTGTGGCCAAGCCTTGGCCTGGCTGTGATGTGTCGAAGCCACAGCAGTCGTGAGGCAGAGGCTGTCACCCTGTCTGAAAGCAGCTCCCAAGGGCAGGCATCAGCCCGGAAACCAGACTGTCTCTGAGTTGATCATGTAGATTTCACATATGACCTTGTGTTCCCCTGGCTCTTAAAGAAGTTTTTGCAGGAGGAGCAGGAGATGGTACATCTGGCCAAATGGAGAATTTGGCCTCAGCCTGTCCTGACTTGCATGCTTCCATCCTGGGGTCATGGGTGCGCCCTGCACCAAGGAAAGCAGCCTCAAAGCTGCTCTGGTGCTGTGCAAGGGGAAACGGACCACCTACTACAGCATGTTTGTGCATGTCTCCATGTGCAGCACCACAGCAGCTGGGCAGCGTGAAGAAAATGTCAAGGTAGTTTGACAGCTTCCAACTTGTGTTTAAAACACCTCTGATCTACATCAGTGTTGCAGACTCAGCCTTTAAGGTGAACGCATAAAGCAAGCTGTTTAGTATAGTGAACTTTCTGACTTTCTGAGTGCAGCCATCAGACCATCACCTACTGAAAGAAACAGGATAGCTGAGCCTTCCACAAGGAAGAGTCCCTTGGGTGGAGATGTTACAATGCCATGCATCCTCTATTGGTATTTCTAGACTTGGAAGCTTACTAAAACTCTCTTCTGGGGGCACAGAAGTGAAGTACATGTTTTATGGAGCAGGTTTTGATAACTTAGATGCCTGGTCATTTCAATATGCTTGTGAGGAATTAAACTTTATATGGAGCTCATTGGAATTGTTCTAGATTTTCACTAAGTCAAGATCTAACTAAGTACAGGTATATTTCTTTTTTTCTCAGTAAAACTAGAAAGTCTGTTTCATGGCAGGTTCTTCTAGATCACTGAGTGGTTTTGTGAAACTGCTGTCAAACATGGTATTTATTAAGCTTGTGCACAAAGACCTAGTGTTGTGAATACACTTGCATATATATATTAATGTCACATTCAGGTTGCAAAACATTTCTAACTGTCACATCTTTCCCCATCTCTCTTTCTGCGCGTCTCAAACACACAATCAGCACTGCTTCTAGCTGATTGATGAGCTAGGTAGGGTAAAGTCAGATAGCACCCTTTGTCCTCTTGTTGCTGTGCCTGCCTACTTCAAACTCTCTGTGCATAGAGACTTCATTTTCTGAGTTGGTGAGTATATGGCAGCAACAAGAATCTGCCATTTGAGATGGCAACTGAAAATTGTGTGGTATTAAGGAATGTTGCCAGGGTCTGTCAGTGATGTGAAGAGAGTTGTTTATTAATTTTAGGTGATTTTAGATAATCTTATAGAACATGCAGTGGTATCCCCAGGAATCAGGACCCTTCTATCCTGTTTGCCACTCAAGCATCAGTCCCCTCAGAGACCTCACGCCAGGTTTCACAGTCTCACACCACTCTGTCAGACGCTGGAGCTATAGGCAGAGTGCTGCCTGCAGGACTCTGCTGCATTAGCCGCACTCACTGGTTTCCTTCGCAAAGATCAGGGGGTGCTTTCTGTGAAAAGGTAACAGCTCCTATGAAACCACAAACAGCAGCATGACTTTTCATCCTCCTACCATGCCAGTCAGCACACAGAGGCTGTTTGAACTGGCCAACTTCCACTAACGTGTGGTCATTTCTCAGAACATCTCCCACAGCTGCACCGGTCTCGTGCAGGCTTTTGTAATATCAGCAGCAGGAGTGCTAATGCGTGCCATAGAAAGATCTGCCGCTAACCAGTGTTTCCACTGCGGCTCCCATCAGGGGAGCCTGTGCAGGGATAGGTCTTCCCTGAAAAACAGCAAATAGCAGCACAGCTCATTAGCAGCTTGGGAAGTCAGAGAAGCCAATGAGGCTTTCTGGGAGGTGGGAACTGGGTGCTGGGGCAGGGAGGCCTCTACAAAACTGGGAATGAGCTGACTTGAGGAGAACAGTGGGCATCTATGGGCTATTCTGTGTCACCAGCATTGCTAGAATAAGGCAAGGACTCACTCTGTCCCATACCATGTGTGGAAACCCTGCCTGCTTGCAGAGCTGTGGCCAAATAATGACTAAGTCACACTTTTTTTATTTGATGAGATGAGGTACTCTTACATGCCAAGTTGGATCCTACCAGTTATTTTAGGTGAAGAAATGTGTTGCCAGAAGCAGTCAGAACTAAGTATGGTATACTGGCTTTGGAAATAACTTCCTGAAGGTGACTGACTTCAGATCAAGCATACCACAGTGAAATCCAGCATGCTCTCTGTTCAGAACTGCCAGACACCCTACACTTGTGACCCTCATCATCCTCCCAGTCCCATTAAGCATAACCCCTTACAAATGTCATGCTGGAAACAGTCATCTGTATCCTGCAATTGCATGAAACACCCACTCACAGTCCAGCCTTGGCCACAGTCCCCTGCCTGTCATCTGACATTACTTCAGAAAGGTCTTGGCTTCACACTCCCCATGAGCATGGTTAATACAGTGATCCAACAGCTACCTACCCTACTATTATTTCTTCAGCAGAAAAATATTGCAGGGAAAATATCTCAAAACCAGTACATCTGACTTTTTCATCAGGCTTAACCCTTCCCAGCATGTGTAGAGACCCAGCTTTCTGACGTCAGCCCACTTCCATCAGCAGCTGTTGACCTGCGGCTCCCACTACACTTGCTTAGGGACCATTTTTGGTTCTTACAGTTCTTTTGTGCTCCACATTTGGTTCTGTGTTTCTAGAGATGAGAAGAGCACATCCCATTGCCTCTCAGTTGCAATCTGCAGTATGCTTATCTAGACCCTGTGCTGCCTCTCTGCCTGGGCTGCCCAGATTCTGCAACATGATGATTGGGCCTCTTTCTGCAAGTTAGTTTTTAGCCAAATATTATGGCATTCAATATAGATGTAATTAGGGGAAGGTGTATGATCTGTGATGCATGCGCTGAGTAACTAAGACAATCGGTGAACTGTCAGTGATGTTTTGTGCAAAGATACCTTGGAAAGTAAATTCAGACACTTTACAAAACAGTGTTCAAAAATATTTGTTCCTTATGGCTTGATCACGTTGGCAGAAATATTGAAGATTCCTTGTTAAAGCAACTGCAGAGTCCTACGACATCTGACGTTAACCAGATAGTTTGCACAAATTGAATGCTGTGTACCCATTTCCCTTCTGCTAGGGAAGAGATCTAAATTTACCACGTGAGGAGAATCTGTTGGGAGGCTTCTTAGACTAGACTGGGCTTAATTGGTGCCTAAGGCTTTTTTTCCAAGCACATCTTTACTGGGGTACTCCAGCTGTGGATATGCTTTTCCTTTTTGCTGTGCATAACATCTGTGCAGTGGGCTTTTGTTTGGCTGGGTGGCAGTTTCCTCCTCTTTCCCCCAAGCTGCTTTGGCTGCCCACCCAGCTTTTTACCAAATTGCAAATTTATATTCCTTCTGCTTTTGGCAAGCCCATATGTGGAACTGTCAAAATGTCACTGCCATCAATTGTGAAAGGTTAGTGCCACATTATAGTCAGCGAGCTTATTAGCAGGGAAATTATTGGGTGTTAGAGAGGGGGAGGGAAGGACAAATGGGAGCCCGTTTTCCAGGCACCTGCTTCTTCTACTAAACATTTCTTCTTGTCACGAATGTATTTTCAGAAAGTAGTTGCCATCTGCATAGGGAAAAAAGTAGCAAGAGACCTGAGGAAGAGTAAGGCTGCTCCCTGTGAGATCGTGGCAAGCTGCGAGGAAGAAATGGAGGGGCACTGAGGGCAAGCTGGCCAGAATAATTCAAGTGTTGAGTGACAGGAGGTGTTCGTCTTCACTGACCCAGTGACTAGAGACAGGATCAAGCTGCAAAAATCAGGTCTGATGGGAACCCAGTGTCAAACTGGGAGACTTTGGGTCTTGGTCCCATGAAATCAGCTTGGATCAAGAAATAGTCTAGATGCTCAGCTGTTCTCCCCAGGTTGACATGTGCCTGTATACAGATGAGAGCTACGATTTTGCTTATTTACATCTCTGTGTTTTTTCAGATTTTATCACATTGAATTCAAAATCACCACTGAAAAAAAACCCTATCTCATATCCTACTGCAAAGTTTTTATCTGTCCAAGGCATTTTTAGGGCTTCTGGTACCACCACTGCAGAGGGCCTGGCTCACAATCCTTAATGTATCAACCCTCAAAACAACCCGGTGAGTTTATCAGAACTGGGGCACAGAAAACCTGACTTTCTCGCCGTGCAGTTTTGTGAGACAGCAGAAGGTAGTACCTCCATTTTTAAAGGCTCTCTGCTAGTACCTGGATCACTGAGCTGTTCTTCTAATGCGTTATTTTTCCCTTTGGCTTTTCCACCTTGTTTTTTTAAAGTCACCCTGTTGAACAGCTGGAAGCACCAGAGAGATTAGAGAGGCATGAGGAGAAGCGCTGTTACTCTCTAAAAATAGTCAAAACATGGTGTAGGTACTTGTCCTTTGAGTTTGTATGGAGCTGCTATTTCACAAGAACCACTGCCCTGCTTTTGAACTGTAGCTCACAGCCAGCACCAGCTTGACTGAGATTCAGACCAGGGATCTAAAGGTGAAAGATACCGGAGCCCATAGTGTAGCCTTGGGGACACCAACCCTCCTTCACTCCTCGTTACTCCCTTTCCGACATGGCAGAAAAGGCCCTTAAGGTGGCCGATAATATACTGCTGGGGGGTAGTATATGTTTGACCTTTTCTGTAGGAATGAGCTTGAAAATGAGGCAGAGAAAAAAGAAATGAATATTAATAATTGGATTGTCCTGTGGATTCTTTAGTAGCAACATGGTCCATTATGCCCTGGAATTAGAGCAAGCACCATGGTCTGTGGTCTTTGTTGCTGCCTGAATGCTACTGATAGGTGAAATTTAATTTCACCACTCATGACAAAAACCAAGAAATGGGGATTCTGCAGCAGACACAGCCAGTGAAAGGCCCCTCTCTCATGAGGCAGGGACTTCCCTGCTCCTCTGCACTCTCCTGCCCATTGCTCTGTATGTGAGCTGATGGCCCACACATGGTATGTGGGGCCCTAGCACATAGCAAGGCTGAGCCTCAGGTTGGTTACTTCAGGCAGAGAGGAGGCAGACATGGGCAAGTAAGGGAGGAAGGTAGAGAAGGCATGCATGTGACATAGGGAGGTAGCCTTTATTCATTCGCAGCCTTTCACCTCTCCGTGTGTGTGTGTGTGTGTGTGTGTTGGGTATTTCAGCTCTCCCCCACTCAGGAGGCTGCTCTTGCTCTTTCTCATTCTTGCTGATTTTGCTGCAGGTGAGGACGTAGAACTGTGCAAAACACCACATCCAAATCTCATCCAAGGTTTCTGGGATTATGACGGACATGTGCTAACACACAGGGTGAGAGCACAACGTAAACTGTGGATCAATATGTGGACATTTCCTCTTGCCCAGGACTTCCTTCTAAACCCTTCGAGTGTAGCCACCCAAAACCTCACTAACTCCTCAGTTATAAGCTCTCCTCCTATGTCACCACAAATTCGAGCAGTGCTAAGGTGGCTTTCAGGGAGGTGTATGTCCCTGTTTTCTAGATGGTGTCCTGAAGGCACAGAAGTGTTTAATAAAACTGAAGAAAGTCTGATTCTCCACTGGAACTGAGGCCCCTGGTGATGTCCCCAGTGAAGTGGGCATTGTGGTGGGACTGTGCTGCCGCTCAGGCATAGGCACCAAGGCACCAGGACCAGGCAGGAGAGGACCCGCTTGGTCCTGCCCCTGGCTGGACTGCCTCCTACAGGCTCTAGAGGCCCTCCTGCACAATATCCAGCCAAAAAACTTAGGTTCTGGGCAATTAAGCAGCCATCCCCCCGCCTCCTTCTCGTGCCAAGCAGAATTTTAATGTACTTCCAATTTCTCCTTTTAGCACACACAAAGAAGAAAGAAAAAAAAAATTAATAATCATCTATAAGAGAAGTTCTTTTCAGACAAATGAAGAAGCATTCAAGGCTGATATATATTTTTCCCCACATTTAAATAGTATCTATTTAAATGCAGATTTTCCAGTTTCCTATGTGGATCTTGGGAGAAACGCCTTTCAATTTAAATGTTAATAGAAGAGTAAACTTCAAAATCAAAATTTCTCCATTAGAGAGAGTGTTTTCTCACAGCTTTGAATGTCTTTCTATAATTCCTTGCTCCTTCTCCCCCATCCTCTTTCTTCTCTTTCCAGTTCCCAGTCCAGCCTCACTTACGTTAAACAGCCTTTTTTAAAGACAAGAATGTACCTTTCAGTGTTCCTGAATTCAAGTATTTAATGCTGGGGTCTGTGGAATGAGTACGTTTGAGCAGAGTGCTGGGGCCTTGATAAAGCAGAGATACCATTCCACTACCTCCAGCCTTTTCCGTGCTGGCCATTTATCAAACCTGCTGCTCTGAATGCTTTATGATGGGATTATTCTCAGACTTGTGCTGCATAATGTTGCACCAGTGGTTGGAGCAGGGGCTGAAAGAGAAGAAAAACCTTTAGGATGATGTTTTTGTTGCTCCTGAATGCAAGCAAGGCTTTGGTTCTGGGACGGAATGGGAAGTCAAATTCAGAGGGAAGAAAGTAGACCAGATGAGGCATTACAAAGTCCCTCTCTTTCTGTATTATCCTTCCTGCTCCTCCTGTGGGCCATTCCTGCCTACCTCCAACTTCATTTATATTCTGGAGGAGCTTAAGGTAAACCTGTGTTTTAAAAAGATCCTTAACCCTGCCCGATACTGAGGTTTTACATGCAATTAGGTTTCTTGCTTCCTGTCACACTCCATTTGTCATCTTTAATACAGACTTTTCTTTATCTCATCACTCTCCTCCATTCTCCATCTGGTTTTGTCCTCTCTTCTCTCATCACTGAAAAAGAAAAAAGAGAGGGATAAAAGTATTTCTGGGTTTTTCCTTCTGCTTCCTTCTGGCCCTCATGCGTCCTGGCCATCAAGAAGTTGTTCAAGAAATACTAACTGAAGATTAAATTCTAATAAACTTCCATGTGGACATGTAGATACTGCAGTGGTGACTGGCATATCAAAAGCAGAGTTTAACAGGGCACTGCTCTCTGTAGAAGGAGACTTTTATAATCTCGAAAATAAACCCATTACTATATATAATAGGATATAGGGATTTCTGTATCCAGATTATTTTCATGCAACTGTTACTGAACTCTGTATGTTAATAGCTGAATGCCTCTGAAGAAAAAGTGTTGAACTGGCTTCCACAGCACTCCTAGGAAAGAGGAAAAGTCTGCTTTGCAGAGGAAAGCTTTGGAGCACCCAACTCTCCCACTGATTTCAGGGAAAGCAGAGCTTACTGGGCTCTTCACTCTAGGTGCTCACGGGTGCAGGTAGGGGTGCTGGAGACATCGCTTGTGCCCAGGGCATCTCTGGGTGCATGAGACACCCTGGCAGGGCTGTGTGGCAAAGCTTGCCCTGATGCCCTACTTTGCATTTCCTCCTGTGTACCCTACATAGTAGGGAGAAATACGTGTGGAGTAGTTGAGTCTTTAGTGGTGTCAGAGCAGCACTTCTCACCAGCACTGAAAGCACTTTACAATAAAGGCTGTCACCTTTGCTCTGAGACCCAGGGCCCATTGCAGCTTTCTTCCAGACCATTGGAGACATATTTAGAAAGCTGAACTTTCCACCTGGGCTCTCCAGGTGCTGCCAGGGCACAGGGAGATGGTGCTTCACATGCTTCATGATGATCACTCTGGCCAGGCTAACATGGTGCTAAGGGAATGTGTTGTTCTTCCTGCCCAGCAAGATCATATTTGCGTGGTGACTCAGAGGAGAGGTCACTCAAAGTAAGAGGTGACCACTATAAAGAAGTGTGAACTCCCTGTATTCTCCAAGGCAACAGAACAGGAGAAAAATGAAAGAAAAAACAAACCCCAAGCTCTGATCTGATAAAGTCCCAAAGTTCACATTGAAATTGAGCAGAAGCCATTTTATTATATATGCTTCAAATTCCAGCACCTCCATAATCTGCCAAAGCTGTGTAATGTGCCTCTTGGCATGGCTACAACTGGGAAATGTTTCCTTTGTGTGGCCTCTCCTGGCAGAAGCAGGAAGGATTACAGTTTTGAATATGAAGAAGGATGGCCAAAAATCCAGGTGCCTTAGACTTTCTTCCCTGTTTCTAGGGAATGAGAGAGGGAAAGGAGGGATGAAAGGGTTGATTGGGCAAATTACAAGTGTACTCTGCTGGGACCGAAGCTTGGAAATGTTCCTAGATGATCACATATTGCCGTACTAAAAGCCTGGATAGTAAATCTGGAGAGTGAAAGACTCTTCAAGATCAGCTCTTGAGCATCACTGAGTAAGTAGAAATTATCAACTTCAGGTACTTTGTGAGAAAAAAAAATATCTCTCCAGAATCAGAGAAGGGGCAGGAATGGCTTAGGTTAGAGTAGAGCAGAGCAGAGTGGAATAAAGCTTTGGCATATGCTCAGCTCATGTGGCCCGCTACACTAGGGATTGCAAGGTTTTGATTTCTTTCCTAGCCTGCTGTCACTCAGAGCAGAGTAACAACACAGCAGATAATAAAAAACCTTTTCTTCTCCGGCTGAAGTTTCTTTTTCAGCAGAAGGGAATATAGGATTGGAGCAAAAGCCTGAACCCTTCTGCAGGTATCCACAGGCTTTTTTTTCCCAAGATCTAACATAAGTTTTCTTCCTTCTACAGTAGAACTGCACCTGCTGTGTTGAATTTCTTCTGTGCAAATGTCTCCTTTATACATTGACCTCTCTAATATCCATATCATAAAGTCTCTTGAAGACAAATCCATCTTTTCAGCCTCATGAGACACTTTTTCTAGCCTTTTTTCCCCCCCTACATTTAACAACTTTTGTTTCCTTCCTTCCCTTTTGCATCCTTAAATCTCTCCCTTATTATCTATGGGTTCTCTTTTGTCTCCTGTCTGCTCTACATGAGCAAAAGGCATGATTTAAATCAGGACTTGACATGCAAGTTCCTGATGGTGCTTTCAGACACTGCAGAAATGGAGAATTTCTTAGGCCCCCGTAATTTTCCCAAATACTGGAGGAATTGCTTTCAAACAGTAACGCACCAGTGCGTGTCCTGGTCTGGGATACTGCCCTCCCTAGTGCTTTATGAGACAGTAAATTGCCATGTCAGGTGGAGCTTGCTGTTTGTCAGCATGAACCTCTGAAGGTGTCAGCCTTTGTAGAATACAGGACTTCATTTCTCCTGTGATGAACTGCTCAGCTGGCTCTGAAGTTGTGGGATTTCTTATGAAGGAAGGCAGGCTGAAATGCTAGCAGTGCTCAGGTGGCACCTTCCTTTTGTAATTGTTTCTGTTTTCATAAGAACACTTAAGAATTCTGATGTAGGAAATCCAGATGTACGGTCTGTCCTGACAAGAATTAACCATGTGTAAGGATGTTCATTCTACATCCCATCCTGAGGGATAGGTTGACTAGCACAGACCACAGACAGTTTTTGAAGCTTGCTATCAGCATTTCCATATAGGTAAGTTCATACATGCTGGCTACCAAACACTTTGTCACACCACCAGCAAAATCTAGTCCAGAGAATTCGATGGGATTTTCTGGTTTAGAAAAAGTTATGCATGTGTCTCATAAACTCCGTTGCACCTCTTGTGATATTAAGGCTCATCTAAACCCTCCAGTGTGATAGTTTCTCTTTCTGTGAAGGGTGTTCTCTTTCTCTCAGCTTTGAGAGGGTTGTGGTTTAGTGTATGTGTTTGTGACAGACGTATTTCTGAGTCACTGTCTAGTGCAGAGTACTTACATAAAAATATAATCCACTGTTACTTTTGTTGAAGTGGGTTGTACTCATTGTGATTGCATTAAGAATAATCTTTGCACTGAAGACTGAGTTGCCACATGAGTCAGTAAAAGGCACTCTGAGATTTTAACTGAGTCTCAGGTAGACTAATACATATTTCTTTTCTTATCTCTCCATACCTGAAGCAGAAAGAGAAGATTAAAGCCTCACCCTCTACTTGCCAACCTCATCCAAAGTAGTCTTAAGCTGTGTGGAGAGAATCATGAGGCAGAAGATGCCACTCAAAATCACTTGCATTAATCCTCACTTGTTCATTGTAGCTGCGAGCTGCCACGGCTGGCATCCAGTAAGACACATCTGGCCAATTTTATGTCTTGCTCCCCTTGTAGTTTTGAGGTGAGGTAAGAGAACAGATGATGTCAGAGAAAGGTGCTTCTCTGCTGCTGAGTCTTTGTAAGAAAAGTCATTTAAACAAAGCTTAATGATATCTGGCAAATTGTGCTCTTGGGCTGTGAGCAGTTCTTGAACATTTTCCAATGCATATATTTGTTTGGAAAAATATAAAAAAACCGAGCAATTTAGACTCTTTTCAAGCACAAATGTTTTTAATCCCACACTGGTAACAACAAATGAGAATGAGAGTACAGATCAAAGTGACCTGCAATGAAGGATTATGCTAAAGAATTATGCAATTCCAGTCTATTTCTGTTTGTGGTAATACTAGATTCTGATATTTGGCTCTAGAGGGGCACGGACACACATTTGTGATTTTGTTTTTGCTTTCCCCTTTTGTCAGGACATCTCAGGAAAGAATGGCGCTATATCCAGAATGTCTCCTAAACCATTCTAGATATTCTGGGTACAGACTTCAAGGTCCTAAGTCCTTATGGACCTTTCTCTACTGGGAGAAGAAAGGAGATGTAGGATGGATTATCTGAAACACTATTTGCAGCAGTATTGCACTTTCTGATAGTCTGATAACAAGCGCTGCAGTTTGATGTGGTAACAAACTCTCGAGAACAGTTCTGAAAGCAAAAGCAGTGCTGTGCGGTTAAAGGGCTGTCCAGAAAGCCCAATAGTATAATTTCAATCATAGGCTCCTGCACAAATTTTCCATGTAGACATGGGCAGGTTGACTGTTCTCATCTTGGTTTCCCCATCTTCCATGAAAGGCTCATATTTTCTTTTCTGTATGTGTCGTTGTAAGCAAAGAGATCTCTATTATTTTGGAAGTATTATTTAACTCCTCTGTGGAAAGAAAGATAACAACAAGGAGACCGAGCCCTTGCTTTAGAAAGATGACTTGCAATTTCAAGGAAGAGGAGAAAACATCAGAAGTCAAAAAGGCGTATCAAAAATTTCAAGATGCAGCACTGATTCAGAACATGCTATGTTTGCAGCTGCTGGGGTGTGAAACTTCTTCCATGGTGTGACAACCATCATGAATTATTTTATTGCTCATAACAAATACAGATGGACAGATATCAGGGTGAAATGAAGGGCAGGGGTATTTGCAAACTGACAGAGAGAACCTTTCACCAAATGCTGCTTGGAAATAAACTGATCTTAATCAGCTCTTCTTCCTTCCTTTATCTTCAGAAAACCTTTAGAGCCAATATTCTCCAGTGGAAGACTAAAATGCTTTTAGGAAATGCATGTTGTTTTATGAGAATCTGTCTCTGTTTTAAGGAGGTTGTCCGAAATGCTAATATTTCTCTTTTCATCACGATTCACAAAGCTTGTGGCTTTCAAATTTACCATTTCAGTTTCAGTCATACTTCGCTCCCTGTCCCTTCTCCAGTGTTATCAATCAAGAAACTCCTGCTTACACATGCATGATGCCTGTACTCCTCTGTCTGATGATTGACACTGGTTTTGAGTCGGGATTAAGTTCTCTGGCTATTACATGCAGCAGCACCCGTAGCAGTGCTAGGCATGGAAAGTAGTCCCAAGGGGAAGATATTCACACATAGCTTTTAATATGTTAATATAAAAACAGGATGAAGATGATGTCTCTCAAACAAGAGTGGAAAGAGAATATTGTGCTTTCAGCCACAAGTGATGATGGTACCTAAGTCCATGTAGTAAATCATTGAAACTACTGGTCATACAGGCAAGGCATTGAAAATCAACTTCTGTCTTATAGGCCTTACAGAACAAGCAATGTAATATCTTCCTTACTTGCACCCTGTAGGTATATTTCTAAAGGCTTGGATTACTGGATGGTAGAGAAAGGGAATTCATAGTAACCCTGCAACCTGCGCACTTTGCTAGTGTGAGGATTTGGGTTGGCTATCCAGGAGGGAATCAGCTGTAGAACAACTAAGCAGTGCACATGAGTGAGCAAAGATAAGGTGTGTTTGATGTTGCAGCATAAGATTCAACAATGCATTTTTTCACTCCTTCAGTTCATTGGGATTGTCAGTCCATGATCTTGAGATGATGTAGTTACTCAGAGAGGTTTTAAAAGAAAGACTGAAGAGAACCACTCATTTCATTATCAAAAAATAAAAAAAAGCAATTTCATAAAAGTAATAAAAGAAATACAAATCCAGGATGTGTTGAAATGTCATAAAGTGGTGTTACATGACAAAGTATGACCTTTTTGCCTTTGCAGGATGTATTCTGGAAAGGTCTATCAGGGCAAATCAAACTCAGACAAAACCCATCAGTCTGTACTGATGAGATATTTGTTATTTATATGGCATCCCTTGCTCCTAAATTAGTAGAAGGCATTTATAAATTGCCTCGTGTACACAATGCAAATCTTTGCTTTTTGCTGTCCTTTCCATGTGGAACTCTACACCAACAGAACAGTAATCATTAGAAGTACCACTAATAGGTGTTGGTGTCCAGATAATATATGTTCCTGTTCCCTGGCCTTCTCTTCACTAAATACCATGAGGGTAATGAACTGACCTTGAGAGAAGTAAGATTTCATAAAGAATTGCCATTTTGATTATTTCTTTGTATGTGCTATTAAGTGCCTATCAGAGGTTAGCTTTCTGTTTTTTTCAAGAGATAATGTAAGCCCAGAGTTACAATGCTGATGAATTTTGCTGTGTTGCTAGAAAGGGAATTTCAGGTTCCATTGGGAAGAGAGATAAGTGAAACAAACCTCAGAATTTGGCCTAGAAATCTTGGTCTTGCTACTTTAACTCTTCTGTTCAATGCCAAAATTCACACTGACTTTAGAGGGGTAAAACCCCTTCCTTAATTTGGTATATAGAACGTGGGATGCTTTGATCCTCTCTGGGACCTATGAGAAGTACCTCCATCAGCTAGTCACTGGGTCTGAAGTTACTGACATCTTGCAGCTGAATAAATCTATTTAAATCCAGCTCATTAAAAGCAGACTGTTAGGATATGTTTCCACGAGGATGAGCAAGTGCTGTTACCTAGAGTCAGCAGTCACAAGTTAAAAAGCAAGGGTTTTGCAGAGCTGACACAAACAGCTGTGAAGCACTTCTGAGAGATGTGTCATACTGTTACTGAAGATGACACAGGAAACAGCAGACAGTTTATGTTTCTATCTGTCTTTCAAATTGAGCCCAGGCCTTCATGGACAGAAAAGTAAGAAGACACTCTGCTGTCAAAGATACTTGCTAACATTTACTGTTTGTCTTAGAAAGCACTCTCAGAAATTCCCAAGGAAGATGTTGCCCGTGGGAATTACAAGTTTCCACTGGAAACGATGCATTTTTTTCTGCACTAGGCCTCCTTGAACATATTCAGATACTTTGTGGGGAGTTTCTGGTTGTTTTTTTCCAGTGGGACAGTCAAAAAACCTAAGATAAAAATACGAATTTTAAGATGTGTATCTTGTTAATGGGCCCTGGTCACTGCTGGGCTGAAGTCCTGGTAATCTGTACACTGTCAGAGGGATTCCTTGGAAAAACCAGTGACAATCTACAGAATCAGTTATAGTTTCAATGTATGGGCTGCATTCTGCAACTCGATCTTGCATAAGAGTTTCTATAACAAACACAGCCCTCAACCTTCCACTGAATCGAATCATTCTGTCGCAACACACTGATGGACCTTGTGGGCACTCAGCACTTTGGACAAGGAGCTTCATAAGTGTCTGATGATGCCAATCTATCACTGCTCACAAATTTCACTGAAGCTGCACTGCTGGTATTCATGGTACTTTAGGTCCACTGTGGAAAAAAGGTAAAACATACCAAAACTGAGAAACAGCCAAAGGCGAAAGGCCTCTATGGAGACTGGTGGATGAGTAACAGTTTTCAAATCTTCCTCCCCCTGTTACGAGCATTCTGAAACAAATGTTTGCAGAACTGACTTGGCTGGAATTTTCCCTGCACATGTACGCTTGACAGATCAGTGCTTCTTTCTATGTGTACATGAGAGCGGACAGGGAATAATCGAACGTTAGTGAAGGTTGCCCCATCTGTTCCTTTCTTTGGGGGTGTAAAGATGCTCTTTAGCTCTCACAGTCCTTGCTATTTCAGTTGCCAGGTGGCCTCCCTGCCCAGATTTCATGTGTTTCATCCAACACAGCTGTGGAGTTTTTTTTTTTCCATCACATGCATCTTTTTTGCAGAAGGCAAATATACGATACAGCCAGGTCTGAATTTACGGGTTCCTTGCATTAGGTCTGGGGGATCTTTTTCATTTATTTATGAAATAAATACAGGTAAGCCCCATGGACCCATATTGGATGTAGTACTCTGTTGCCACTTTCAGAGCACAAAACGCTTCACTCCAACCCCCTCCCCTTCTTCTCCTCTCAGTGCTCCCTGGAGCACTCAAGAATATCCTCACCAGAAATCATCTGACAAGATCACCATCTAGAAACAAGAGAGGGCAATAAGATGTCCTATACCCCAGCTGTGTATCTGGAGTTGTCTCTTGACACCAGAGTACCTGCACGTGTCACCATCCTGCAGGTACGAAGTTTCACACACAGTGAGGCGCTATGTCCTGACTTACACATGAGAAAACATGGCCCAGAGGTGCTCAGTGAATTGCTCAAGATCATACTATGGGTCAGAACTAAGTGATTCCCCATGTTTGCCCTGGAGCAAAGCATAGAGACCTCTTTGCATATCAGTTTGAGCAGGTATTACTCCACTATTGGATGCAGTGGAGTAACGCATAGAGATGAGAAGGCAAGATTTAAACAGGTTTTGTGCTAGTACCCAGAGACTAGAGGTATTAGGCACAGCATTGCACTGAGGCTATTTTACAGCTTCTAATTCCTGATTAAATTGTCAGAAGTCCCTTGGGTGCATCTGCACTGAGTTTTATTGTGTGGCGAAATGGTCACCTATTTTCTTTCTTTAGCCCAAGTTAGTATCTTAATTCATAGACTGTCCTCCTTCTGAACTATCCTTATTCAAATCATCCCATGCCAACTGAAGACCTTTCAGATCATAGCATTTTGGGTTAAGGCTGTTATGAACCTCTGCTGCTGGCTATTTATCACTGTTCACACACATGTTGTTTTTCTGTATTCTTCACTGCAGATCTGCGCAGGATGACAGCTGGCTTCATGGGCATGGCTGTGGCCATCATCCTCTTTGGATGGATTATTGGGGTGCTGGGGTGCTGTTGGGATCGAGGCCTTATGCAGTATGTGGCAGGGCTTCTCTTCCTCATGGGAGGTAAGTGTGTTGGTGTTTGAAGAAGAAATCTGTTTTCCTTGTTGTTTTACTGTTCCCTATTTCCACATACCTCTCCTTTTTTAAGACACTTTTTTAAGGACCACATAAGGTCTTATCAATGCCTTGTATGAGTGATGTGATGGTTCCTCTTCTCCTCTGGAAATCCCTTGCCTGAAGTATTCTATGGTTTTATTTGCCTTTTTCATGCTGTGTCACACCAGAGATCTGCAGCCATCCTTCAGGTGGATAATACAGGCCTTTCTTTTACTTTGTTACCTCCTGCTGATGATCTCCCAGTTTCAAGCAGAGCTTCTGTTTATTGCTCCCCAGCCACATGCCCTGGCACTCTGTGCTTTTGAGCTGCTTCTTATTTCAACTACACCAGCCCTCAAGGTCAAACTGCATCTGCCCTGTAATAGTTCAGACTTTCTTACTACAGATACCATGCAACTTCCTGCCATCAGCAGGTTTCTTGGCACACTTGAAATGAAGGGTGTGAGAGTTAAGTCCCAAATACAGGACTGGGTAAATGTCTCAAAGAGAATAGCCATACTTTTCTTTCCTCTGCTGGTGGTTTTTGTTTGGCTGGGCTTTTGCCCCCCATGCAGAGCATCACTTCAATACATTTGGTTACCTGTTCATCTGTACTGTGGTGTGACACACCTATGTGTGTGAAATACAGGAAAGTTTCTGTAGTCCCAGAAGAGGATTTAAGAGCTCGAGTGACAAGTGTTTATGTTCCAGTGCTGTTGGTGCTGGTAACATAGACATTAGTGCTCTCAACGCCCACAAACACATTTGAAATCTGCTAGTGCCTTGTGCAAAAACACACTGGTCAAGGGAGGTGATCCTGCCCCTCTACTCTGCTCACCTGAGACCTCACTTGGAGTATTGTCTGCAGTCCTGGTGTCCTCAACATAAAAAGGACATGGAACTGTTGGAACAAGTCCAGAGGAGGGCCACAAGGATGACCAGGGGGCTGAAGCACCTCCCGTATGAAGATAGGATGAGAAAGTTGGGGCTGTTCAGCCTGGAGAAGAGAAGGCTGCGTGGAGA